>JAQIXX010005620.1:0-13662 GCA_034700605.1 Willowsia nigromaculata | reverse complement strand
TATCCCTAAAACCGTTATAGCCAAGACCGTTATATCCAAGATAAATAACATTGTTTTCCCTATACTTGTGTTAGGGCTACACACTGTACGGCCATTGGCCTATGGCCGTTATAAGCCGAACCGTTATAGCCAGCTTCAACTGTATTGAAATATGATATAACCACATTACGAAAGTGCCATATATTGTAGCAAAATAAACCAGTTAGAAGTATTTTCGTGTATTGTTGAGCTTATTTACAATGTGATTTTAGCTGTAGCATCCTAAAGCTTAAAAGATCTCATATTTATTCTACGACACCGCCTAACAACATATTTTTAGTCATTCATCAACCATAAGAAAGCGTGCATGTAATAATAGTCTGACAGGCAAAACCATACGTGTCAGATTGAAAGTTTGAAATAATTACAATTTGATAAACCAGCAAATCTTTGTAAACAAAATTGTAAATACGGTTCATCGAAACAGTCGCAGGCTAAATCTGAGTTTGTTCATACACATTAAAGTTTTGAAGTACCTATGTGATAATTTTACAGCTGCAATTTTCTTATTTGAGGAATCAAATCAATTATTAATATGGTTCAATAATCCATTGCCAATTTGCAGCATTTGACATATCGACTGGCTCTCCTCGCCAGGTGAACACATATCGTCTTTTTTCGTCATACAGATTCCTGTCATTAGGGGAATAAATAAAAGTCCCGTCCCAGTTTTTAATTGTAAAACCACCGGACGATTTTGGCTCAATAAACCATCTAAAATATTCGTTAGTTATTTCCCTATACCCTACAGTTTTCCTTCGTTCTCCGTTAAAAAATGAGTCACTCATGCCCATTGCCGACCCATTCTCATAAAAGTTGTTCTTGATATAAAAATATAGTTTCCCATCTGACAATTCAGCGTAAAGAAAAAATGGTGACTGAGAGACAGGACCTCCTGGCTTCCACAACAAAATCAATCTTTGACCCATGACGTACTTACCGGATTCATAAATATACTCTTTGCTGTACAAATTTTTTATCCTAACACGTTCCCGAAATATGATTGCTCTCATGTCAGCAGGAAATTTCGCTTTAAGTTTCTTGAAATCAGAAAGGTGCCTTGAGTCGATTTTAGATGCTGACATGGCATTTCTGACGTGATAAATTAATAACATCATTTCATTTGTACGTCTGTGCTTATTGGTGTTCAAAGCTGCAAACAGCGACGAGTATCCATGAAGTGTGGCCGAGTTGGAGGGAATATTGTCGATAAACTCTAAAATGGTTTTGACTTTTTCAAGTTTTCCATCAAATGCTGAGTTGATACACGCATCTAAATCGGCTTTTTTGAAATCAGCAGCATGAATATCTGTCAAACATGATGACGCCAGATTGCTGCCATACCCTATTTAATAGATAAAACAAGAACAACATCAAATCAAAGAATCTTTGTATAATTGTTTGCTATAACACTATATACTATTAAGTTATTATTTTAATTACTACGGGTCACATAAATAGTTTGATACATAATTTTTGTTTAATGTTTTAAATTAGATTATAGAAATTTGATAATTAAAACTTTCATGGAATGAAAAAAAAAGTTGAAAAAGTCTTTTGTAAGTAAAACATTCTATCGTTTTAGTTTACCTGGGATATGAACATGACGAAAACTGGGTTATTTCCTGAACCTGTTAAATATCAGTAGCTGACAGCTATTAATTCATTAAACTCATGTGTGCATGCAAAATGCTATTGAAAATTCAAATAAACCTCATAATGCAGAAAAACTGAATTATCCCAATTATTTGCATTGAAGTCTTAATACCAATAAAATCACTAACGTGCGAATCTTATACGTTAAGAATTTAAAATCTTAAAAAGAAATTAACCACTGTGTCTGTATCACTATGAGTAGTAAATTTCCGGTATTTCTTTATAATGAACAACATTCATCTATGAAAAGTGTAAAAACTCTATGCAAATTTGACCAATGAAAGGTTGCAAATCATTTGATAAAAAAAATTAGCTGCAAATTTCTTACCCTTTGGTTCTAGTTTGAATCTGTTTTGGGGGTTAAACGCCCTCGTTGTGCCAGTTGTGAGAAGCATTGTTATAAGAACTAAACAAAGAAGCTTGGTTTGTTCCATTGTTTTACGTTTTGGGGAACTGTATGAGTTTACTAGAAAATAAACTGATGCTCGGAGACAGCAACCCATGCGCTTTAAGATGAAGCACAATTGCATTCGTGTTAAAAAACTGATAAAGCAAGTCCGTGTGTCAGTGATGGACATTGAGTATTTTAATGTGATATTTTGCTTTTATTTACATTTCAAGCTGATTAAGTCAGGATATGACTATTTACAAGTTTACTTAGTCTCGTATCATTGGCCAGTTATCAGTTTTATGGCGCGCTTATTGAGCTTTCTTGTTTACTTTTTACAAACAATCAAAATAAAACAATATAACCGCTTTACTGGTCCTACCGAGGACTTGCATAAATAATAAGATGATAATGTCCCAAATAGCTACTTGTGCCAATGTACGTTACAGCAATGAATGAAAAATACATTAAAGCACACGCATTCCAAAGGAAATCGCATAATGACCCATATTGAGTTTTACACAGAGGTACATTCTTGTCTTACTAAAAATGTAGGTTTGGTTTAGCAAATCATTTAACTTTAAATTTTTAGAGTTACATATTGTGTTTCGGAATATTTCCATTGATATAAGCTAAGAATGATTTCGTTCAAACTATTATAAAATCTATAATAATGATTAGAATTTCAATTGTAATGAATATAAACTAAACAATAATTATTTGCATGCAGTTAAAGTAAAATAACATTCTGCGATTCTAAATGCTGTGTGTATATTGAACCCAGCATGTAAAATCTTTGTCTTGGTTGGTCATTTTCAAAGGTTAAGGTTTCAACGCAAAACTTTGAAGTTAGTTTTGAAGTTCAAATAAGTTAATATTTTTTAGATCATAAGCCAAAGAAGGTTTTTGTATCAAGTCAAATAAATGAGAAACAATATTTTCAAAAATTAAATGAGATTTGTAACGCAAAGTATGTAAAAAATTAGTAGGTTGTCAGAAATAAAAAATTTGGGCATTGCTAGGCTTGATTTAAACAAATACCTACGATTTGCATTTGAATACTGCAAACATACATTATTGAAGTGAATTTTTGCATAAACTATATTTAATATCATACAAATTAATTCTACTAGGTATTGTTTAGGAGTTTTAACTCAATAGTACCGGAAAACAAATTTCCAGTTTGCTGATTTGGTCTTGCTCAACACCGCAACTTTGTTTGGAAATCCAAATTGTATGGTGAGTCTGATGTTATTCCTTACATGTGTTACTCATTATACTTTACATTTTTAAGCCTAAAATAATCTTCTACTCCTCGTTCTTGGTACGAAAATTTTGACCATGTATTTGTATTCAAATGTTGATTTGATAAATGTTGCTTGGAATGTTATATAGAGTATTTATATACTGAAATGTCAATATTTTGCGAGCTTATCATTAATACCCAGATACTTGAAAGCATAACGGACATCAAAAACATTTGATTTAACTGCGTCAATCACAAGATTCCAGGAACATGTTGTTGTTTTTGTGTGACAATTTTATGTACAAAGACAAGCATTTTGTATAAACTACCAACATGATGAATGATAAGAGAAAGAAATGATAGTAGAGTAAAGCAGCAACGTAAAATTTACAATTACAAGCTGCGCATGGTGCGAAAAGAAAAGAGAAAGATGAGAAGCGAGAATGAGCGAACAGCGACGCAGCGTGCGAAGTGATGAGTGGAAGCTCAAAAATGAACGTATAGCACTTGAATAAACTGTGAAAGCATTTAAAAAAGGAATAGTTAAATTGCCATGACAAAAGTTAAACCTTTTGGGCTTGTAGTAAGATTTCATTAGCTTATGGTTCTCAATATGTTTTGTCCTGCCATGTTTGCTGTACCAAATGCATGAAAAATTTCCTTTACCATACATATAGAATTACTGGTGACCGCTACCGCCTACGGGAATCTTCATTTGATCACAATTAAAACATTTATAGAACCGATTATGACACCAGTCTTATTTATAAGAGCTTAGTTCATATAGCATATTTAGTGAATATACGAAATAGCAAAATATATTCCAGTTATTAGGCATGGATGAAGGGTATTCCGCTGATTACAATATTAGGGTTTTAAAGCATGTATTTTTATTAGTTTGTCTTTAGAGTAACTAGCATGCTTGTTTTCACTGGTTTCAGAGGTTGAACGCAACATTTATGTTTTGTAAAAATAGATATTTAATTATCATACCAATATCTTTCTGCCTGAGATATAGGGAATGAATATTCAAGTAAATTATCAAGAGTTCCGTGAAAATAGTAAATAGTCGACAACAAGCTACTTTTAAAACATTTATGCAATGGGTTGATGACGTATGAAATGGGTATTTGACATTTTACTAAAAAGCTGAAAATTTATTGCCACAATCAGTCCTCACTATTTAATGAAAGTTTTTGTTCCCTCTTGATTCTCCATAAAGTTTACTCTCTCTACAAAACATTCCAAATTAAACAAACTAATTTTTTTGTTTGCTAGAAGCGGACAAACATGTTTTCTTTTAAGGCTAATACGAGTATGAATTTGAACACAATTTTCTAAGAGTATAACAGTTAAGAGCTGAGTAACTGATAATTAGAAAGGTACATATAAATTACTAACTACGACCAATTTTATATCTAATTGAATGAAAGAATTCATTTTGATCTTAAAAATAACCTCTCTCCTTGTTTAGCATAAAATAACTTGAAAGTTTCAAAGTATGGCAGAAACCAAAATGATTTATTACTTTTAAAGTTTTTTGATAAGGTAAGTAGGAAGCGTAATTATTTAAAAATTTTATGAATATATACTTAAGTCATATTTGCTGTTTGCACAATTAAAAATTCATTTTACATATCAAGCCTTAGGTTCTATCACCCGTCAGTTACGTTGTCATGTAGTTTCTGTAGTGGTTACTACGCAACCATCCACTGGATATTGACACAGTACTCTATTTTCTTCGCCACAGTTTCTTGTCGCTATTTGGGATGTTGCTGCAGTCCTTCCTTTCACCAGAGTAAGACATGACACAGGGGCAACATCCAAGGAACTTTCAGGCATTGCAGTGAAATTCCAATACTCATAAGTTAGTGAGCACTTGTAATTTAATGTGAATCGGCCTATTCCTGCCCAATCTTGTCCGTCAATCCAGTAAGCTAAAGAGAGCAAAGAAAGAAGAATATGAAATTTCCATGCAAAAATTCTGAAATATTAATACATTTAATAATTAAAATGCCCCTTACTTCCACGCTGCCTGATGGCTAGACGCAACGCATTGTATAGAAATGTGTTATGAATTCTTGCAAGCTCTCCGCCTTGCCCTTCACAAAATGCCAATGCCTGTTCACGGGTCCTCTGCAAATTTTTTATTCCAATAATTACAAAGCTTAAAACAAATGCAAAAAATTATTGTAACTTTTTGTGGACTCGTCTGTCTATCAGTCCGTGAATGTATCTAACTATTTTGTAAACGGGTTCTGCAAAAATGCGGAGTAAAGTCATATAAAGCAATCAACCTGTTAATATCAACAAAACTATGGGTCATAGATCATCAGACTTTTTAAAATGTCATTAATGACAGACATGTGATACCTCATTCGAAAGCTGTTATACAGCATAAAATCAATCAATATTTCTGAAGCCCTTTATTACGGTTTTACTTACAACTGTGTTATCACTATGGTATATGAAATCCCCAATTTCCACAGCGTTTGGTGTTCTCGGAACTGTAAATAAGATGTATTAAAATCAATATTTGAAAAGATGAAATTACGTAAATTTAAATTCTTTATAAAGTTAATTGAAGTGTTACCCGCAAAACTGGTTGACCAAATCGCACAAAAAACAAATAAATATTTATTTGCTGACATATTTGGTTTTGTTAAGCTGACCTCACTTATTCACAAGCTTAAAGAGAGTCAAGTTCAGTTTGATTTTAGCCTTCAATCAATACTCAAAGGGACTTGAACTTGAGAAAATCTATTTATATTCAAATTTTGTTATTTTATAGAGTCATGAAACGGTAATTATGCTAATGGACGGTTTTAGTCACATATCTAATACATTACCCTTAAAGAAGCATGCATGCAGCAGCATAAATCATCAAATATATTTCTTAATGGTGTGTGAATACCTATGCAAAAACACAAACAGAAATTTGGCTAGACCAAAAAATGTAGTTACAAAATAACGCAACAATTTGCTGTGTTGAAAATGCATCAATAAGAAAATGATGGACATATTATTGGAACTTAACTTCCTCCTAAATTTTCCATTGAACGAGCAAATATTATCGTTTACTGAAGCCGCCAGTTCATGAGTATCAAAAGCTCGTGCTAAGTCGTGATATTGCATAATACTGTTTTTACAACTAAAGATAAATTAAATATGACTTTAGACTTCAGTATCTTGGACTAGATGTGTTTATATGCATAGACATGACTCATGGCTGGTCTGTTTTGAACTTCATTTTAGTTCAATCGCGGGTTGAGAGTCACAATACAGATAAATATTAGAAATCAATATGGCTTTATTTAGGAAATTCTGATATACCGATTTATTTTCTGTTCTATCAAAACGAATGTGTCAAACTTGTCAATTTACCAATTATTTGTTACTTTCAACATAAGTCAGCAATGCTTTGCCAAATAGTAACACTAAAGGTGTACAAGTATGCCCATTGCATTTTGAAATTCTTGTTGAATGATAATACTATTCACACATAAATTGATTTAAAGTTCACCGTTAATTGACAAAATCATGTTTCAAAATGAGAGCTTGAAATTTACTAGGCTGCAGTCATTGGAATATTGGTAGACGTGCCGGTAGTCATAGTATTTCCAGTATTGCATCCATCCAAAGGATACTGACATAGTACAAATGCCTGTTCATCACAGTTGATTGCTGACAATTTGGTCTCTGCTTGAGTCCTTGCTTTGTTCAATGTAAGGCAGGAAATCGATGGAAAGTCCAAATTTTCTTCGGGTATTCCGTACAAGTCCCAATATTCACCATAATTGGAACATGTTGTGTTCATTGCAAAACGCGATATACCTGCTCTATCTATTCCATTAATCCAGTATGCTGCAAGTTTCCATAGTCATCATAAATTTCATACAAAAATCTTTACTAAGTACAGATTATCATTTAACGTGAAATAAAGGATTAGAAAATTTTACATCCAATTTGCCTCACTGCCAAACGCAATTGATTGTAAAGATCTTTATTCCAAATTTTTGCAAACTCTCCGCCTTGTTCCTCACAATACCCCACAGCATCGACTCTAGTCCACTGTTAAAGTTTAGATTAGAAATCACACTAGTTATTTTTCATGAAACAGATTTTGAAAATTAAAACAATATATCAATTTTAAGTAGTTACATTTTGTGAAACGTCAGTAAAATACATGAAGTTCCCAATAATGACAGCATTTTTTGCATTGGGCACTGTATATGAAATAAATGATCTAATTAAAATATCTATTTGTACTTTTAAACTTTAAAGTCTGAAATTAAAATTACCAGCAAAACTGTTCCTCACAATGGCAAAAACCACCAGTACCAAACTAAACTTCAACATTTTCTATCCACAAGTTACTACTGTAAGCACCAACGAGTTTTATTTAAATATATTTTTAAATTTCATCGTTTACGAGCTTAAATATGGAAAAATCCGGATAATCTAGGTAAATAAATCTGATATTTATGTACTCATTTACGATTTCTTTTTGCTACATATTTGTGCAGTTGTTCTTGACATTCAAATACAATGGTATTCAATATGAATTCATATTGAAATTATCAAACAAAATTTTGCATACTTTGATGTGCAAATATTATTCAGCTGGAACCAATTTTATTTTGTGCATTATCTTACTTGCATTTCATAGCTAAAACGATCAGCTTAGTGCATAGCCTTGAACACAAAATTTATAAACCTAATTTTATTAAAGGTCATGGAGAAGGTGAGCGATGGAGTGCTTTTAAAAACTTCATTTGGAACTTCATTAAAGTCAGGAGCTCTAAAAAATATTATTTGAAATGTACCGTTCAAATTGGCAAGTTAGTAAATATTTTTTGAAAAATTTCATGTTCTCATATCCCAATCTCGGATATATATTGTTGACATTGCAGTATGCAAATTCATGTTGTTCAATCGACGTAAGACATGTTGCTCATTCAACAATGTGGTTTGCATTAACATATTCAGTCAGTAAAAAGCACTGTATTCAAGTCAAGAATACAAAAGTAGTCAATGCTCAAAATTATTTGAACAACTGTTCTTTAGGGTCCACAGAATTCTTGATATTTTGAATATTGAGCTGAAGACATGAGTCCCCTTTGCATAATTTTTGGGGCCAGAAGAAATAGACATTGTACAAAAATCAAGGCGAAGAGGCAATTTAATTTGGATTATTAAGAAAATCGGGATCGACCATGCCTGACAGAAGACCAAGAGCAAAGAAATTGTCGTCACTGGAATTGTGCCAATCATGAATTGGTTTACCTATGTATATTGAAGATTAGCACTGTTAGATTTCCTATACATATAGACGAAACTCTATTGGTATTATTAAATTTAGATACCAATGATTGGATTCAGCGTTACTGCGGCTCGATAATTGCACCTGATTGCACAATGAAAACCAATCTTGTGGCTGCAGGACCTAATAAATGTTCAGCCTGACGTACGTATTAGTGAGTGGGTTTACAAGACACAGTTTGAAAACTTCTGTGACAGGTCATTTGCTATGTTGTAATAAATTATTATTTTAAAATCTGATAGCATTTATTATTGTATTTGCATTCCAGTATTCAACGTAAAAGTATGTAATTAGTAGTAAAATAATTATTATATTTATGAACTGCATCGACTAAATTAAATACATTGATCTAAATACTAAGGTTTGATGACCTACCATGCCTGCGGATTGTTTGGAAATATGCAGTTAATTAACTATTGGAAATATGAATTTCAACATAATAAATCCTTTCAAATATCAATTCTTTTCAAAAGGTAATTTAAATGTGCATTGTGAATCCTTAATCCTACAGTAGTCCAGTTGTTTTAGTTTTTATTGATGAATCATAATATCTGTTTGTGGCAATGAAATGGGATACAGTAACAGATTTCTTCAAACCACATTTTAATTACTGTACTAATTGCATATTATACAGTTGCTCACCACCTCTAAAACAGGTGTGCTCCTTCAAATCCATTCACCCTTCCTGAATTACAGGTAATAATAAGATATTTTGACAACAGAATTGCGTCTTTCCTGTAAAATATTTTACTATTTAAAGGCGAAACCCCTCGATTTATTCATCATTCATTACCCATCTCTCCTTTTATCCTGGAGTACAGGGTCCATTCCCACAAACAAAAATGAAGCTATTCTTCATACTCGTTTGTTTCCTTGTTGCAATCGCAGTATCCACTTCCGGCTCTGCTGTCATTGACTCCAGGCTTCAGAAACGATTCATTGGCGGAATCGGAGGAGGAAACACACAAAATGTGATGATTTCCTTCACCCAAGGCATTCAAACAATTATCCAGCAGATAAGCCGGCAAAACTTTTCCAGCATTTCTGGGCGGAGGACTGCCCTCACAAATGCTCAGCAAGCTTTCACAGAGACTGCTCAGATGCCCCTCAAAAGATTCCTGAATACAATGGGCGTAAAGTATGAATCCTTCTGGATTAACAACAGAATGGTCATCCCGAACGTGAACTCTAGGCTTGTGCAAGCTATGTCAAACATTCCAGGAGTGGCGAAAATTGAAGAGGAGCCTGTGGTCAACATCCAACTTCCGGTTGTCGATGGTCAGGTTGAAGAGGAGGAGGAGGAGTCTGGAAACTTTTCTAGAAATGTGAGGCAGTCACGCTCGTTGGCTTGGGGGGTTCAGAAAATTCGGGCAGACCAAGTCTGGGGGTCATACGAAGGCGAGGGGATCGTTGTTGCTGGAATTGGTGAGAATCGTATCGACAGGTTATCATAAGCCATACATATTAAAATTCTTATCAATGACTCATAGATACTGGAGTGCGGTACACTCACCGAGCCCTTCGGAACAATTGGAGGAGGAGCTACGGCTGGTACGATCCCTACGAACAGACACGCAACCCGAACGACCAAAACGGTCATGGCACGCATATCACTGGAACAATCGCTGGAACTGGAGGTATCGGAGTTGCTCCCAAAGCCCAATGGATTGCATGCAAGGGCTGCAATTCCGAAACTTGTGGAGGCTCCCAACTCTACGCGTGCGGTCAATGGGTTCAATGCCCAACCCTATCTAATGGGAGATCCAAGAACTGTGATATGGCCCCTCATGTCGTTTCAAATAGCTGGGGCGGTTCTGGAGGACAAGGTTGGTATGACGACATTATCGCCTCTTGGCACGCTTCAGGTATCATTCCAGTGTTCGCTATTGGAAACTCTGGTCCAGAATGCAGTACCGGTGGATCCCCTGGAGATCGTGCGGAGGTCATCGCTGTGGGAAGTACTGACTCAGATGATTCGATATCCTCCTTCAGCAGTTTGGGCCCTGCACCAGATGGATTGATGAAACCGGATATTGCTGCTCCTGGAGGGCAAGTACGTTCTGCGTGGTATACTAGCGACCGAGCTTACAACACAATTTCAGGAACCTCTATGGCGGCACCGTAAGACGAATAAAATTAAAATAAAGCTAGGCAAAATAGTTCAAAATAGTTATAAGGGTTGAGATTTTAATATGGATTGGTTAATATTTTTTTAAAGACATGTCAGTGGAGTTGTGGCTCTGATGCTTGAAAAGGACCCTTCATTGTCCTACGATGACATTTACCAGGCGATCACTCAGAATGCTGTGACTGAATCTCTGGAGACGAGTACTGCAAAAACGTGTGATAGGAAACCTGCGTCAACTTTCCCCAACAATGTTTTTGGTTATGGAAGAATTGACGCTGTCAATTCTGTAGACGCTGTGTAAAATCCGTAGAGATCACAGGGCATTGATTTAATTATATATTGTTTAGATTTTACATTAATTTTACTTCCACACCATTTATGTAAGAACTAATAAATATTAGACAGCATATAAAGCATTTTAATGCATTTCGATTTAATTTATACGTAACCAGTGATCATCCATACAAATTTATCACACTTACACAATACGTGGTTTGCCACATTGTAAAGGTACTCGTCCTCCAGTAGACAAACTGCTACATTTCTCCATCAAGTGTCTGGAGAATTTATCCAAACTGGCTTGACAGCTTAAGTTAGCCACGTATCTTCTTAAGACAGCAAATGTCATACATGAGCTTCCATGAAGTTTTCTACAAATTCTTTAAAATTCATGAAAAGCATGTAAGAGGCAATTATCTTCATTACTGTGTTCCCATGCTGAATAAAAAAAACTCACTTGTTTTGCATAACTTGAATTCAATTTAGACGATGGTTGACGGATCAATTGAAATGGTGGAAGTGGACTGGTCAAACTAAAATGAAACATGCTACCAAGGAGCTTGAAAACTTGACTATGAAACACATGAAAGGTACCCTTTATGTTGAGGTCATTTGTCTGATAATTTCCAGTTTGATGTTTTTCCCTTAGACTTGATTCCCCAAGAAAAACATCTCGCATAAGTTTGATTTTTCGAAATATCTAGTATTTAGTATCTTTAGAAACATTCAAACATTTATTAGTAATTTATGTAATTTCAAAAAATTAGATTTGAAAAAGTTTATTTTTTCTCCAAATTTCCATAGCAATCGGAATCTCTTTCACTTCCAAAGATTTAAGCCTTGTGTGCCATTTATCTGCTTAAATGCTTTTGATCCCAGTACATCAATACAAGACCCACACCACCTCATGTCGCTCTCTAAAGAGAACGCACTTGCTTATAGCTAGTTAAATTGCAAAGGGACCAAAAACAATGCTATTTGCACAAAGAATTGGCAATATTTGAGAACTGTCGATAACTCATAAAGGACAAAAAAATTATTTTAATTGTTTTATAAATCAGGTGTACACTTTAGTTAAACTCATGACCAGAGCAAAATAAATAGATTTTGATTGAAAAAACAGTCAACCGAGAGAAATAACTCAACTAAATTATAAGTAGCTAGCGATCAATTTTGGAGGCTATGCTCTTACTTTGTATCACACATAAAATTTGGTTGGCTCATGTCAAACTTTACTGTCAACTTTTCATATACCATCCATTAATGCACAATTTGCATATAATTTGAAAAAAGTGTTTACACAGATGGGATATTCACTTATTTAAATATGCAGTTTTGTGCATTGAACTCTTTGAAACAGAAGGTTACCTTGGGTTTTCTACACTTCGGTTTAAAATGCAAATTCCTTGAACATCCGCAGGAGATTTGAAGCTCGTTTTACACCATGCAAAAAATTGTCACTTTTAAATGAAAACAGCTCATCATACGGAAAAATCCTGCTTGTGGTTACAGCAAACCGGACATATGTACAATGATCAAATTCAATGAATTTAAAGTATGTTTGCTCAATTGGATATTTATGCCTACCATTAATACCTGATTTGCCTTAAATGATTCTTCAAAAATTTAAACCAATTTCAGGTATTTATAAGCTATAAAAAATGTTTAGACTTTATTCCTTTCTTATCCTTCTTCTTCACTTGGATTTCAATTTTGCAATTAGAAAATGAAACCGTTTTTAATCTTTTCGTTGGTTTGTCTGCTAATGGCATTGGTTTCTGACTCTGCCATAATTGACTCAGACCTACAAAAACGTTTTATTGGGAACCCTGCTAAAACTGAAAATATAATGATTTCCTTCTCTAAGGGAATCCAAACAGTCATCCAGCAAATTAGCAAACTCAACTTCACACAAACTGCGGAAAAACGAACCGCACTAATTTCTGCACAACAGAAATTTACGAAACTTGTTCAGCTTCCCCTTCAAAAGTTTCTTAAAAACGCAGGCATAAACTTCAAATCCTTTTGGATTAACAACAAAATCATCATCCCAAATGTCAGCTCGCGTATCGTAAACATAATTTCTAAAATTCCTGGCATAGCCAAAGTTGAGAAGGAACCAGTAGCCATGATAGATCATTTTGACCTCAAAATTAGGAATTATAGCAGAGTGTCACGACAGCAACCTGCAGAATGGGGTATTCGCAAAATACGAGCTGATCAAGTATGGCCACAGTTTAAAGGCAAAGGCGATGTCGTAGCCGGAATTGGTGAGATATTTTTAATCAAAAATTAAATTTCTGTGCGTTTTGCATTCTTTGTTTCGAATGTTTTAAAAATTAGACTTAAACTACCAAATGAATAGATTCTGGAGTGCGCTATACTCATGAAGCCCTAAAGCATAATTGGAGAAGCAATTATGGCTGGTATGATCCTTATGAAAATACCGAATTCCCTAATGATCAATCTGGCCATGGAACACATACTATCGGCACCATCGTTGGAGCTAACGGGATCGGTGTGGCACCTGAAGCCACTTGGATTGCCTGTAAGGCTTGCAGTACTCAAACGCATTGTGGAGCATCAGAGCTGTATGCATGTGG
>JAQIXX010005619.1:0-13666 GCA_034700605.1 Willowsia nigromaculata | reverse complement strand
ACTAATGGTCACCTGACGGCACACATGCTTCGACATCAGGATCCGGAAGCGTGGAGGTTCCAGTGCTCCACGTGCGGGAGAAAGTTTCCATACAAATACCAGGTGGATCTCCATCAAAGAACGCATACGAAGGAGAAACCTTACGTTTGTCAGTACTGTGGGAAGAACTATGCTTGTCGTGGGAAATGGAGGGAGCACGTGAAGACAAAACACCCGGAAGAGTTTGAACGCAGTGGAGGAAAGTAATTTAAAATACTTGTGCTTACAATTAGCAGTTTAAACTTTTAAGCCTTTAATTTTTTTCATTTGTGCTGGGAAATGAAGTTAAAGTGAAATAAAAGTATTTGTAAATTTTACATAGTTTAGCATTTGTATTGTAAAAGAGGCAAATATTAGTACTGGCAACTCTTTATGTGATAGTTAATAAATTACTGTGTATTTTGAAAAGATAAATCAAATAAATGCGTTTGAAATCACTGATTATAATGAAATAATGATTTTCAATTACAAAAATCAAGGAAATTTGGAAAAGCTGAGATTTCTGCTTGCATCAATGCGTGATATCTGACACTAAATATTTTGAAATAGGATGATGAACAATTTGCTTATTTTCCAACATTGTTCAATGCAATATCTCTCTCCTGATGTGAATGTTGCTATCAACTATTACTTCTTGAGTGTACTAAAGATTTAGTATTTATTTGTTTAAAAGCTAAAATATGAATCAATAGAAAACTGTACGTATGTACATTTGTTTGGCCATGTTATCATAATTTATATTTAAGCTCATACACAAAAATAACACACCAACATGCCGAATTACTGTTTCAATAATTTCATTCTACAAACAACGTACTGCAGAATTCTACCAAATAATAGTGAATAGCTTCCAGTGAATAAATAAATTGAAATTTTGTATTTCACAAGTCTGTAAAGGTAGAATCGCAAAAAGTATTTTCTAAATCAATCAATATTTAACTAAACAAAATTGTGCTAATGTTAAAAGTTTGTAACGGTTTTATTTCTCGATAATCTTTTTTGTCAACTAGTTGAATGATGAAGTGCCTTTGGCGGAGTTTATTTAATCTTATGCATCAAAGTAACGTCCATTGTCACAGTTTGAAATCATAGAAACTGTAACATTTTCATGTGATAACAAAAACAATAACAACAAAGGATATGTGGACACAACCAGTCTCATAATAAAATATTTAATTGCAAAGTTCCATCAAATGTTGGTTTGCAGCTTACATACATACTATAAAATATTTTGCTATAAGATAATCATTATAATTACGATTGTTAATATGATTTGTTTTAGGGACTACGGAACAATTACTAATTTTGTGCTTAATTAATTTACTATACTTCTATAAACCAAGTGTAAATTATTAAATTTTAAATTCACTTTTAAGTTCATGTCTTTTCTCATTACAATGGCTGAAATGATTTTCATCATTTCCTATGTTTTAAGCAAATAATTGTAGCATCAAAGCTAGGTTTCAGATTGCTGGCAATTTAGTGCTCTATTTCTAAATGTTATGCATAAACAATATAGTAATATAATCGTTTTACGCCATTTTGACTCGTATAATCATTTGTTTTATACGCTATCTGAATGCATTGCATCAAAATGAAGGAGTTGCTTTTATTTGTTCCGCAGAAGATATATAACACGTAATAATCATGACACTCCTTTCAAACCCTTAGTTTTGTAATCTATAATTATTGAAGTGTGCAGTCCTTAAACATGAAAATGTTTGTATCAATGTAGCTTCCTTGTTTGAATTATTTTAAAAAATCCTATGAAATATTAACTTACGATTAGTGGTCATAAAAATAACATAAAAGTTAGTGAAGTGTAAAGAAGTTATTGCCACGTCTGAGGATGCAACGCGGTATACTAGTCTTTAGCATCTTTCTCGGGTTCTTTTTTATATTTAACGCGATCCCAAATTTCTCCCGTCACCTATAAATTGAAACAAATATTAACTTCAATCAATAGGATGACATGTCATCTCTGGATAAGTAGGATTATTTGACATTTAATATGGTCTTACTTCAGTTAAAGCTTGAATTCCATACACTTCGGAGCAGTAACCTAACCGTATTTCCGGGTCGTTACTTCCCCATCTAAAATTCTCTAAATCTGTAGAATCAGCAATAAACACTAGCTTATCGTCAGTGACAACAAATATTATTGTTAATCACATTGTCAGTTACAGAACTTACTTTTAAGGCAAGCAATATTTGGGCGTTGAACAGTAATTGGTCTCCAAGTTCCCTCCTCCCCCTCGCAATTGATCCTCTCCACATCTTCCACATCTAAACCGGATATCCCACAATCATCCACCTTAGAATACAATATCCTTAAAAACGTCAGATTAGGCCAGCATTCGCAAACGCATGCGAAAGCTTCATTGTCCAAATTCTCCCATTCCAAACTTTCCAAATTTGGGAGCCACCTTCCAAATCTCCGCACATCTTCCACTTTTGGATTCTCCACATCCTCAACAACTAATTCTATGCAACTCGGAAGAAATATCATGTCGTCAAAACTCCAAGCCTTGGGAATCGCACAAACTGATAACCTCAATTTCTTCAAATTTGGAACAGACGCCAGGAAAATCATAGAGTCAAGTGTACCTCCAATCGTAAAACTGAGCTCCTTCAAAGTCTTCAGAACTGCATTTCTTGGAAGGGGAAACAAATCTACCTCGTCACTGAATAAGTATCCAGTTCTTAGAGAAAGTTTTTTGAGGGAGGATGCGTGGGCGACATGTATCTTCTGCAGAGTACTCACATCCTCTGGCAAATTTATCCAATGAATCTCCAACTCCTCCAATGCTACCTTTCCATCCAGGAGAGCAGGTCCTATCTCCTCATCGGGGTAAAGTAAGCTGAATTGAAATCTAAGTTTTTTGAGATTCACCATATCAGCGTCTTGCTTTCGGACAAACGCCAGTGATCTGAAGATCAGTTCACAGTCTTGAACCCGGTCCATATTGATATTCTGCAACAGACATCAAAATTTATTTACTGAGTAGCTTTGGAATAAATGGCCGAAAACCAATTTGTGATTCACCTGGATTGATGGAAAATTACTGAAAATTTCAATCCACGATAGCCCTAAACTCCTTGCCTCAAACGAGGTGAATTTTAATGCTTTGAGGTTTTTGTTCTGGGAGTCTGGTTCCTTCGTTTCATAATCAGGAGACCTTGGAAGGTCTCGCCATCCTTTCACGACTACCTTACGCAAACTGAGATTCTCCAAATTTGGGCAGGAATGGAATAAAACGTGGCGAACATTTTCAACAGATTGGAACTCTACCTTCACCAAATTCAATGATTTTATGGTATGGCCGCATAACCTCCAAAACTTGGGTAGTTTCATAGTTCCAGTTTTGATTTTGAAAGTGTCGGCAAATGGTGCCTCAAAAAATTTACTTTCTTTGCTTTCCACAAGTCTCCTAAAATTCCGGGTCCTTCGTTTCTTGCTTTTTCTTGTCCCATTTAACTTTTCGTTGTCAAATGTTATCTGGGCACATGACCTTGAAGCTCCAGTACTGGAATGGCGCCAAGCTTTGCACACAAGTCGACATTCCTTTAAATCATCCAGTTCCAAGTTTTCGAACACATGTTCGAGAACCTACACGAGATAAGATAAATATTTGGAACAAAGAACACAATAATAGCCTACCTAAAATATCTGCTTTTGTTTAAATGACATTTTTGACAATACATCTGGGTCCTGGAGTGGATGTAGGTGACCACGTATTCCCTCCATTATCTATCGTTAGAGTGGGAGATGGTTCAAGCCATACGTGGACGACAATCAAACGATGTCGTGGGAGGTAATAGATTTATTAGATGAATTTAAATTGACACTTCACTTTTTTTTAAACTGGCGTTGCTCTCTTTGTCCTACAAAATAATCAGTACTTTAACTGTGCAAAACTTTACTTTTTTTAAGTATGCTTTTAATAGTTTTTAGCTAAACTACGTTGACTAAACAGAAAAATTTAGATGACAATTTAATAGATTAGATAATGCACCTAAGTTTTTATTAAAAATGTTTTTTATGATAATAACAAAAGCGATAATGCATTTAAGTTAACGTACTTTAAGTGTAAATTCAGTAGTAAAATGCAAAGGGGTTTCTTAAACTGAGAAAATGTTATTATTTGTTGACAAGATGACTAGATGGACAACAGCTGAGAGGAAAAACATTTGATCCAAGCAAGCTATTCCTAATCATGAAATAAAGGAGCATGAATATTTCTGGGTAAGATGAGACACAATTTACTTTTAACTTTCTGTAAACTCAATTGAATTTCACACTTACGTAGTTAGTAATAATTAAAGTGTGGTTATTATGACACTAATATTTGCGCATGTCAGTATAAATTCCTTTTGTGTTTAGTTAATACGACTGTGAGGTGAAGCTAATGTTCTAGGGTTTTGTTGATGGCATAAAATGATTACAAAATGCTAAGAGCATTGCTAATTGAGGTTCACAAAATCGCATCAATCGAATCCAGCTTTTGTAAACCGGAAGATTCACAAGTAGTGTACCTTTAATAAGTAGGTTGAGAGAGAATACTTGAACAGAAAGTTTTAAACTCGAAAGAAACCAGTTATAATTAAAAACCCTGCTGAAAGTATCTGAAAAATATATAATCTGTATAACAACAAATTATTTTGAGAGTATTAATTAGTAACTATTTTGAACTTTTAGTCTAGATTCATACATTTTGAAATGAAGTGACCTGCTACCATGAAATTTAGCTTGCAATCAAATTTGTGCTTACACCAGTTGAGAGCCTTTTTAGCAAAAGTGATTTACTTTGATATATGCTCATTTAAAAAAGAATGGGACAAAAGCCTCTGCCTAAAGATTTGTGAATGTATTTGACCATTAAAGAATTTCCTTTATTCAAATATTTGTTAGGGTTTTTTATTGCTGTTGAGGAAAATAGTACGTTGCTGAAAGTATATATATTGTATTATGCATAAGATTCATAAATCTAAAATGATTGATTCTAAAATGTTTCAAACCATTTCATATTATGAATTTTAGCAATAAATTTCACAACGCAATATTTCTCTAACAAATGTGGGGAATGAATGAGGTTTAGCTTTTTACAGCCGACATGCATGATAGAATTACCAGATCGGTCAAACGTACTTCCTGCTATTGAGAATATTTGTGTTTCATTAAGCTACTAGAACTTTCTTATGCGTAATAAACGTAATATTTGTTGACAGTTGTATATAAGTCCGGAGTCACGCACATCATGCAAACGTAACACTAATCAATCAAAAGTCAAAGGAAATTGAAATTTCTGTATGGACACAGGCCCAGAACGAACTGTAGCCTTTTATTGGGGGTGAATTTTATAGATCCTATATTTTAAAGAAAGCTTAGTCTGGCAAAACATTTCATTATTACCTATTTGTAAATGTCTACGTGACAGATAGGTACCTGAACTGGCACCAAATATCTTCCATCAGCTCTTTTTGAGTTTAAGCTCCATGTGTTACTGTCTGTAAAATTCAGTGCAAATGTAACATTTAAAAATTTTAGGGCGTATTTTTGGTTTAAAAATAGGTTTATGAACTCACGATCAGTGCATCGCTTTTCTTTAGAGTATGGGCAATATTCACTCTAAGAAAAAGGCAAACATTCTTACAGTTATTTTGAATGGATGCAAATTTTATGAAAAAACGTATGTCAAACAAGAATACATGCAATAAACTTTTGTATCACTTTTTTCATATTTCTGTAATTCTGGAAGCTTGTGCTATCATCAATCATCAAACAAATTTTTAATGTATTTTTTAAGTTGTAGCATTTTAGTGTTATTTTCTTCGTTTCTCTACTGTAAGATAATATGCTGGTATAAACCAATACAAATCTAATCCCCTTTTTAGCCCTAAAATGTTTTAGGTAAAAAAGCGTGTTTATATTTCGTTCCTTCAATTTTGGTCAGGAAATTTTTGTAATCTGTGCTGACATATCTCGCTACAGATGAAATTTACCATTTTGCAGTACTCTAAGCAAGCTGCTTCTTAAATGGATATGAAAACTGGTTGGCTATTCCACCCAAAAGTGCATAAAATAAAGCCTAATGAATGCAAAAGAACCTTTTTCCCAGACGTTGATGCTAATCCCTTTTAGGAAAGTTTTTGTCGCCATACTTCTTATATTTTTATTGTGAAATTTGTCTCGTTTCTACAAAGTGTTACCTTTTTCTGCAGTACATGAACAGTCACACATGCGGGAAGAAAATGAAACTTTCCAGTTTACATAGTCTTACATTTAGAAACACGGTTACGTACATGATCAGATATCAAACTGCAAGTGTATAAAAAGGACGATCCAAATGGCATTAACCATCAATTGCTCCAAAATCATTTAAATAATAGCAGTCTTAGACTAAATATTTCTTCAGGTTCAAAGAAAATTAGAAAACAGCATTAAATTTTTTTAACTGTTGTAGCCTTTTTGAAAAATGAATTTCATTTCGAATTTTTCGTCCATTGCCATCGTCATGCTAATTTTTGCTAGCCATCATAGTGTTCAAGGATCTGGAGTCATGGATAGTGCACGAGCAGACGCTGTACGTCTCTTTCAATATACTATTAACATTTTTTACATTTCGTAATTTACTGAACTTGCTGAATCAAAGTAAAATTTATACGCACTAATATTTTGTATATTTTGTTTTATATAGATATTCCAGATACCTTGCCCAACTCCAGGAGAAAAGTGCGAAAATTATGTTTGTCAAACTGCTACCCCGATTTGGCCGCCACCACTTGCATGCTGCACCATAAATTCAAGCGAAGGAGACTCAAGCACGAATGCTGCGCCTCCAAACCGGTGTTGCTGTGTTCTTCCAGAATCTGGTACGGCAGATAAATGCCCACGGACATCACCAAGTTGCCACCCAGTAACTGAAATCCCGAATAATTACTGATTGAAAAGGTCTAAATAACTGATACAAACTACTTTTTCGCTTCTGAGTCAAATAAAATTTTTATTATTCTAAATGTGTTGTTAAATTTTGAAAGCATGGTATGGTATGCGTTTTTTGACACGATCTACTTAATTTTGAAAATCAGCTGAGATTTGACATAATTTCTGATCAAATCATATGCAATTTTTGTTATTTTGGTTGCGTAAGAAAATTAAAATGATCAATAAAGTAAAATTTTGCAAGTGTACTCAAATTTTAAATATCGTAGTAGCAATAAATAACATGCGGTTTTCTTCATTAAATTATTTTTGAATACGCGATGATTTAGTCGCACTTGTGTTAACTACACTTCCATGCAATATTTTGGTACTAAGTTGGCATGTAATATAGCATGAGTTGTATTCTTCATTAGAAAAAGTAATTGTAGGCTCATTACCGGCTCTAAACAGTTTTGGTGGCTAGATTTAGAAACCTACGAATAAACCTATCATTTCAAAAGGCGTAAAACCGAAAATTGGTTTAGGGTTTCTTCTCACTACAAACACAGCAAATATTTGATAAGTACGCCGAGATTTCCAGTTAATTAAAATTCATTAAAAACTTAATTGAATAATATTTATTGAACGTTAAGTTTTAGCACAGAAGTGTTGTGCTCATTAAATATTTAAATTGCATTTATTCAATTACCTCCAAAGTTAGTAGAGGAAAATTTAAGCTAACTAATACAGCAGAGAGTAGCTTTTGAAATTAAAGTGTAAGGAGATGAACAAGTCCACAAGCGTGTTGTGTTGTGTGGGAAAAATCCTGTAAAACATTTTGTCCCAAAGTACTCACGCATATTAAGTTGCTTGTTCATTTTGTGTTGCATTTATGACAGTTTATCATTAAATATTGTTCGATGCAATCATGGAAAATAGTTTGACCGCTTCCCAGAAACGAAGCCGTTAAAAAAAGAATGAATTCATACAGTACATCATATGAAACTACTACAGGTTTTATAGTTATTTTTCAGAAAAAAAGTAAAATTTTATCCCTATACTAGTTACATGCATGTATTCCTGGTAGTATCCTTTATGTCAAAAAAATTGAATTTGAATGTGATTTATTCAAGTATTCTTCTGAAAGCCATAAAACATTGTATTTGTAAAACTTTCTTCGTACTTGCTAAATGCGTGATGCACATACAAAGCCTACATGAAGACTTTACGTATGCGTTTCACACGTGGCCTTAAACGCAAATTTGACTTGAGTAAATTGAAATGAAATAGTTCCTTCACCGCCATACAAAAACAAATACTTAAGGATTAGAGTTTTACATGCATACCCTAGCTCAAAGACTTCTTTTCTCTTTTTTATGGTAGATCAGGTGAGCCTGTAACATAATTCCATTCAAAAGTTTTAAGAAAAGATAATAGTTGGTGGATTTGTGTGTGGTAAGTGGATCACATGAACAGATAGTTTTTCTTTCAATACATATGCAAGTTACCTGAAATATTCATGGAATGTGTTAATTTTTCTGATTTTCATTTGCTGTCTAAATTATATGTTTGTGTGTCTACGAAAAATGTAATCACTTTACATATAGCATGCCACATCACATAAACCTTTATGGCTATAATTTATAACCATAGAAATTTTAGTATTGTCTTGTTGTTATCATTTGTTTTTGGAAAAGAAGCAGTAGTAAAGTACTATTCAGTTCAACTACCTGTGAAAACTTGTGTATAGCAAGTAATATTTATGCTTTTTATAAAGTTCATGCAGCAGTACTCATATTTACACACATAACCTGTACAGCGTCTGGATATGCAGTCAATTTCACATGCATCTAGAAATTCTTGTGTTAATAGATTTACAACTCTTAACTAACAGAATCAAAACCAGGAAGCTAAATAGGCATTTCAAAATCTGTGAATTCAAACATTGCTATAGTTTTTTGAATAGTTTTAACCTTCATAACTAAAATTTGAAATTTCATGTCCATTTTATCTACTCTTACTTAGAATTTCCTACTTAATTCGCTGATTTTCCTACGTGTTTCTTACTTCATTATTCACGAAGCCGACGTCAAATTGTACATAAACAAATGTGGTTCTAATTCAACCACAACAGTGATTTTTATGTAGTTAAATTTGAAAAAGTTTGGCCCTTTGTTCCCAGATTTCTCTCAAGAAAAAATCTCTAAAATTCACAATCAATTTTGAAAATGCGTAAGTGATAACCGTAAAATAGTAAAGGTTCAGTAAAGAATTGTGGTTTAAAATGTTAAAATTACCTTTGTTAATTTTATATAGCAGAATAAATATTGAAATCACAAGATGGTGTCACACCCGCTCACCCAGGACAGTTTGTACGCCTGCAAAATTTGTTCTAAAGTGTTGAGTAGTAAACGTAGCTTTGTTCACCACACTAACCACCACCATGCAGGAAAACCAAATTTTAAATGTGGACAATGTGGGATATCACTTGCACCCAAGTAGTTTATTAAAATTCAGACACTTAAGTGTTCTTTCGATAAAGTTCAAAATCCAACTTGCAAGTGGATTATTACAAATGTTAAAAGGTAACTCTGGGATAAGCAACGTTATCCCTGCGCAACAGAATTGGAATCCATAATATTCCCATGATTCTAATTGACTGACAAGATAAAGTAATTAGCCAAATTTTTTGTTTTCCCAAATTCCGATGATCTTCCGTTAGTAATTAATTTTTGTTGTCGCCTCTAACATCGAATATAACCGTTGATTAAAGCTGCTGCGCAGTCATTTTTTGTCCGGAAAGTATGCGAAATGTGAGAGATTGTTAGCCATGACATTACTACAATAATTTTTGCGACCGTAATTTGAGGGCTACTGCCAAAATAAGAGGAATTCTGAAAGCAGAGATTTGTTTTCGCCAGAAAAGTAATTACTTTTAGAACCATGCAGAGTATTTCAGGCTTTCTGAATGGTTTCGAATTTAAGGTGAATTTTTCGGTGCCACTGATGTATTTGCAATAGTTTCCTGTGAAATAACGCATTTCTCTTCCTGCTTGAAGAAACTCACGAAAAATATTCGACCTTGCAAACAACACTGTATAAGAATTTCTTAAACTATGGAACTGCTATTTAATTCAAAGCACACTAAATAATGATGAATTACTTTCCTTTAGAATTTTTTTTACCTTTTTAAGCCATATATTCAAAGCCGTCACATATAATCAACTGTATTTTTTCTTGTATTCATAAAGGATAAATCAATATAATTTTCAATTAATAATTTAACTTTAAGTTTAGTTTCTTGCAAATAGAGTTATCAGTTATCCCACGAAGCATTTGCAAATTTCAGTTACATGTAAATTCATCTTACGATTTGTTCACTCATAATCGACAACATGTAATTAAAAATCCAAGCGGCTGGAAACATATCTTCTTATTCACAATAGTTACATATACGTAGACACGTGTCCATGAAATGGATTTAGTACTTTACTATGCTTTATAAACCAACATTTCTGGAAATAATTAACATTACTCATAGTCAGTTACAAGAATCATAAGCCCAGAACATCAACAAAATTTTAACTTTGTTCAATGATACGATCTCAAACATGCAATAATTACCGAGGCAACTTTTACATATTTTGTAAGACCTATTTCCTTAGTTGTGTGGGCACGTAACATTGTTTTTAATTAGTGATAACAAAATCAGATCCACCGTTTAATGATTGAAATTTATACATATGAGTAAAGAACACGTAACTAGACACAATTTCATTTAGTTACCAAATGGCTGATGTATTTCCTTCCCACAAATATAAAGCAGCAGTGCGCTTTGCATCTTCTAAAACTGTTCGTTATTTAACGCTTTAAATTATTTTTACAGCAAATCAAAGAAGAAACTATTGCCACCGAAAAAAAGCTTGCTGGAAACCAAGCCACCCTTAGCATTAATTTTAAGGCAACGAATATTCACAAATGTATTTTAATTACAGGTTTCATCTGGAGGACTGAAATTCAATCTGACCTCTTACATGTTATAATTACTAAAGCAACTTTTGCATATTTTATGAAACATATTTCCTTAGTTGTGTGGGCACGTAATAATATTTTTAATTATTGGTAACTACAATCAGATCTACCGTGTAGTGATTAAAAATTATACATTTTTGTATAGAACACGTAACTTGACACAAATTCATTTAGTTAGCAGCGTTTGCAACAAAGTTCTGATGTGTTTCGTTCCCGCAAATATAAAGCAGCATGTAAGTAATGTAGTTAAAATTATAAATAACTTTATTCATTTGCATCAATCAGAGAGTCGAACAACCAAAAACTTTAAAACTAATTATTCACCGCATGTCCTTAAATACATCTCTGAATACTTTATTTGGCCCACAAAAATGCAATCATTTGATCTTCTAAGGGAATACCTACATGCTGGAAACCAGTTAAAATTTCTTGCAGGAAGCTACGGCACATGGAATCCTAAAACCAACAAGTTCATTTTTAATCCCAAACCGTTTGTATTGTCACATGTCATTTGTATTATATTGGGGATATCGTTTTTCATATTGTGGTTCCAGAAATTTTACAACAGTTCCATCAAATTTAAAGACGATCCATATACCATATCAGCAAGCATTTGGGTAATGACTTGTTTGATAGTAGTTGTTCATTTGTCAGATACACTAAGAAGGAAATGGGATTCCATTAGTGGGATAACAAATGCCCTTATACAGTTTGAATCTAAGTTTCCCCAAACGCCTAATCATGACAGTTCCAAGGTTAAAAGAGTCCAAATGTTTCTATCTGTCTGTTTATGCAAAACAATGCGCATTGCAGGTATTTGTCTGTGGCCTTTTCTTTGTGCCGCAATTGCTAATATACGACCTGACATGCCATTCAATCTCTTTTTAAATCCTCCATGTTCCTGGGTTTTAAATCGAATAGACCAGCTTTTGTCATTGCTGAGGTTACCTTTACCGATTGTAAACTACTGTGAAAGCTTGCTATCGTATATTGGAAATTACTGGCTCTGGCTTATCATACTTAAGGCTGGAATTTTTACCGTCATACAAGTTATCGTGTTAACCACATGGCTATCAAACGTGATGGATACTGTTCAAAGGTAACGTGAAAACCTTGTCATTAACCAACTATTTTACAAATTGGTATTTGAAAACTAAACAGAAAATATTGACTTTTCGTGTATTTTAGACTATATGGAAACACCAACCCGACTGGTTCTGCAGCACAGATTACTACGGAACGTCGTTCTAGTCGGTTGTTCATCACATATCGTCAGATTCAAATAATGTGCACAATATTTAATGACTTTAACAGCATGATTTTGCTTTCGGTGTCGGTTTCGACAATGTTAGTCCAGATAGTTATATTTACAGTTATTGCGTCCGACACTAAAGCCAATAACGTGTACATAGATATACTTTATGTTATAATACTGATAGACACATATGGAATAATCAATATACTGATTGGGTTTAGTGGAAGTATACACAAGAAATCATCAAA
This sequence comes from Willowsia nigromaculata, assembly GCA_034700605.1. Classification (NCBI taxonomy): domain Eukaryota; kingdom Metazoa; phylum Arthropoda; class Collembola; order Entomobryomorpha; family Entomobryidae; genus Willowsia; species Willowsia nigromaculata. The sequence continues at coordinate 1,170 of JAQIXX010005619.1, read as the reverse complement.
ACTTTTAGATGATATGAAGCATGATACGGGTATGATAAGGTCTAAGTTTCAGAAACGAGTAATACGATCCTTACCAACAGTTAAAAATAATTTTGGCACTACAAATTATATAGATAAATTAACTCCAATAGTTTTTCAGGAATTTTCAATGAAAAGAACAATTGACGTCATGCTGTTGTCCAAAGACTGAAGCTCGACCCCAAACATATTATAAGTCTACCATGATAGCGTTAATTAATAATGAATGGCTTCCTGGATGTCAACGCTTCAATAAGTAAAACGTATTTTTAAAATATATTTTCTAGCGTTTAGTTTCAAATATTTAATTTAAACGTGTGCTCGCGAATGATTAATATCTAAATTTACCTAGTGACTGAATACCAGAACGAATGATCTAATATATGAGATTTAGTGAGGGTTCAGTAAACAATGCTTTAAGCACTTTGCTATAATGCTTTGTGAACCTGCATTTCTTGAAAAAATTAACATTACTCATAGTCGGATACAAGAACTATAAGCCCGCATTATCAACAAAATTTCAACTTTGCTCAAAGATATGATCTCTTACATGTTATAATTACTGAAGCAACTTTTGCATATTTTATAAGACATATTTCCTTAATTGTGTGGGCACGTAACATGGTATTTAATTAATGATAACTAAATCAGATCTACCGTGTAGTGGTTGGAATTTATACATGTGAGTAAAGAACACGTAACTAGACACAATTTCATTTAGTTAGCAGCGTTTGCATCTGATAAATTTCCCTCCCAAATATATAAAACAGCAATGCGCTTTGCTTTGCATCATGTAAAACTGTTTCTTACTTAACGCTATAAATTCTTTCTACAGCAAATCAAACACTTTTAAGAGGTCAAGCAACCAAAACTCAATGTCGCGTGTTTTCAATAAAATTTATGTGAACAGAGTGCATGAGAATACAATATAATACAATTTATGCAATGAATGTACTTTAGGTAATATAATTCTACTTTAATTTCAATCAATAAAATATTTGCTTATTGAATATACTACAGTTAGATATCAATGAGCAATTTAACAGCTTAGGAATCAAATAATTTTTATTTAATCAGTAAATTACAGATTACTCCACTGGTTCTCCATACTCAATGGCAAACCCAATTGCCAATTTGATGAATTCGTTAACT
>JAQIXX010005618.1:0-13667 GCA_034700605.1 Willowsia nigromaculata | reverse complement strand
CAGCATTTTGGGTGCACGAATTAGAATTGGAAATGCGCGCAGAATCATTGATAATCGGGGATCAAAAATATATTCTCGTATTTAATTAATGTAAAAATTTAATTATAGGTTTACATCAAAATCCAACATGGTATTAAATGTCAACCAGCAAATGTAATACATTTTCTTGTAGTTTTTTCAACTATTTGTGCTTGTCTTACAAACAAAATGACACGTGTAAACTATTAAATCAATAAAAGTTTTCATAATAATAGTTTGCTCTTTTGACCGCATCTGTATACCTACGTACTTCCGTTTAGTAAATATTCCCTTTATTTGTCGCGAGTTACTCGCTTTTAAATTTGAATTGAGTTGTAGGTTGTTGGTAAGTGACCTTAGAGGTAGTTTGAATTATGACAGGAGATCCACAATAGATTCAAAAGTGAAACGCATAAATTCAGTTAAAATTCAAGCATGTTTAGGTAACTGGCAAAGGATCATCCCTAATTGTTGGGATCCTGCAGAAAACAAATCAAACCTGTAGTATCTCGAGTTTTTAAGCTGTAGTGTACACTGTTTACGATATTCTATAATACGTTTATGGCGTTATGTGTCACATTTGCAATTTCTTCTTTTGAATACAATATTCATTTCAATTCAGGTTGAAGGGGTCTTGTCGATCTTATCATGGGTCAAATCAACTGTGTCAGTTTTTTATGTGTGTAAAGCAATTCTCAATTACATTCTATTTTTCAGGAAATTCGTACAACATTTGTTGATGAATTGATGAATACAAACAGACATAAACAGCTACACCTTCTGTTCATCTACGGAGTTGACCAAATCTTTATTGCTGTTTTAAAACAATCCTATCAACGGTTCAATCTTCCAGCGTGCCAAGTAACATATACTGGCCTGTTGGTAGCAAGTTTGTATACAGTTTTGGCTTCCAAAGGTCAACTTCCGACGTTTTTCTACTTTGTGACAGTAGACTTTATGCTGCCGGTAACTTTCTTCATTTTCGCTGTTTTTGATGTGGCGAGTAGAGTGTCTCTCTTGTCAATTCATCTTATATCAACACTCGATACGCAACGCTTCCAGAAAACCTCATTATTCAGGAAATCTGTGAGAAGCTTACAACCGTTTTGGATTCAAATGGGCCCATTCCATTATGTGGATCGGGAAAGGGCCCCTGCGCTCATGAAATTTTGTATGCAACGCGCAATGCTTTTAGTGGTGAGATCATGTTCTAATTGTGGTGGATAATACAGTATAATATACGTAAGAATCATTTTCAGACACTTGAAAATGGCTAAGGGAAATACATCAGACACTTGCAAAAATCATGGTTTTGAGGAGGAGCTGTACAATGCATGCATGTTATTTGAGGCTCCCTAAATAATGCTGTTTTATAATGATAACAAATTGTTTTTATAATTTTTGCAAACTGGTACCATAAAATATAATAGTTAAGCTAGTTTTTGGAACCAGAATCATTTTTCAAATCCTGAAATTACAGTAACTAGAAAGGATTCTTATTTGCCCTTCTAATATGCATGGAAGATTGTACCCGCTATAACTTTTTTGTATCTTGATGGATTTTCAAGCGGTTTTTTTGCATTACATAAAACAAATATCAGGCTATACAACACTAAAATTTCTCAAAATTTCCCAAAATGCAAGTGTCTGATGTTTTTTTCTTGCGCATTTTCATGTGTCTGATGTTTATTTCTTACGCTATTTCATTTGTCTGATGTTTTTCCCTTAGCCATTTTTAAGTGTCTGAATATGATTCTTACGAGACGATATACAACATTTTATCCATTACCAAATTATAAAATCGTATGTTCAGATAGTTTTCATTATTTTCACGCTTTAGTGCTAATCGTGTAGGGCAATTCAAAGGAGGTACCACAAGCATGTAACGTAAAACGTTGTTATAAGTTAGTTGAAGAATTTTGGATTTGTATCCATGCATACACACCCACACAAAATGTCAACCAATAATAAATCTTAATTAGGTAAAACAAACATTGATTTCTTAGAATAAATATTGATTGAAACCATTCTACAGTATTACTTATTTTCTTATACTTACATACGCATTCATAATTAGGTTGCTGAAGGAAACTATAATTTTTTAATCGATATTCACAGTTGTTTACCCACAGTTGAGAATTTTCTGTTCCTCCAGAAGAAATTCATATTATTTGCTAATAAAATAGTGCGTGGTAGGATAGCAAAGAAAGAATAAAAAGTATTTCCATTATAAAGAAATAAATTTGAAATATGAATGCAAAAACTAAACGCATCAATTCACTTGGGTTTCAAGTTCGGCTTTCCCATTTGTTCAGAATATTACCAAATCATTGGGATTTCATTGAGAACAGAATCAAATCTACAGAATCGCCTCTATATCGGAAGCAGTATAACATTTCTGTATTTTTGTACATTTTAACAGTTCTTCTTAATTGCATCACATTTGTAGCTCGCTTGTCTACCGAGCCTTTAAGGTTTCTACTTCTAAATACCATCTACATTTCCTTACAAATTGGAGGTGTGCTATCAATTATATCTTGTTATCATGAACCTAATGGAATTTGTCAGTTTTTCATGTGTGCCAGACAGTTACCCATAACTTTCTCTAAACTCTTTACCGCCGGAAATGCTCATGTGTCTAGGGAATTTTTGCCCATAGAAGTGTGCGTATACGTTTTAGTGGAAACCTTGACCGTTGCTGTTACATTTATTATGCCATTGGCTTCGTTCATCTTTCCGTGCAAAATTGTGTCATCCGATGTGGTAGAACTGATTTTCCATGGAGACGGATCATGCTCCGTTGCATTTCAGTTTCTCGATTACATTATGGAGGCGTGGCTTGGCTTAATTCCAGCTATGATAGTAGGAATGCATGCGATACTTCTTGCTGAGACGATCCAATCTCTTAGTAGAAACCTTGTCCGTTATAGGTATGTACAATTACATCTTTCAATTAAATTATCGTTTGTTACCGTCAGTTGTTTACCTATTAGATTTAATTTATCTCTCTTTAATTGTAGAAAATATGTTCAGACATGTATGCTGAACATCAATCAAGATAAGCAATTGGAACTTATCTTCACCTACAGAGTCTGCCAAATTGTCATAATTATTGTAAACCAGTCTTGTCAAGCGTATATCCTTCCAGCATGTCAAATAGGAAGTGCTGGCATGATAGTGGCAAGTCTCTATACTGTTTTAGTGTCCAAAGGTCAATTACCGCCATTCTTCTATTTTGCGACAATAATTTTCATGTTTCAGATTAATTTCTTCATTTTCGCAGTCCTTGATGTAGCCAGCAAAGTTTCATTCTTATCGATACGACTTATCTCATCGATGGGAAAAATATCAGTGGCAAGGAAATCCCTTTTCAGAAAATTTGTGAAAAGCCTACAGCCACTACGAATTCAGATGGGACCGTTTCATTATGTAGATCGGGAGAGAGCTCCTGCGCTTATGAGGTTTTGTATGCAACGTGCAATGCTTTTCGTCGTCAGATCTAATACTGATTAAGGTGATCTCTCTAACATAGAATTTTGTAATTTTGTCACAAAGAAAAAGATTATCCAGTCGAACATTTACAATCAACTTGTTTTGGTTCTCGTTATCTAATTTCGATGAAAATTTCCTTGTACTTTGATAACTCTAAAAATGACAATGAACGTTATAAAGTTGTAATTTGAAGAATATTTAATATAACAATATTTGCTAAAACATCACAAATTCTTAGCTAAAAACGACCCCTTCTTTGTTTAGTTTTTAATTACCTCCAAATGCTCAACTTCTATGAGTTTCCTAATGAGCTAAATTAACGAAAATACACATTAAAGAAAGATGGCACAATTTAAATTTTAAAATATGTTGTAATTTTTTATTCAGGACGTGGTAACGAGATAAATTAGGGGTGGTTAAATACATATATTTTTTAAACAGGTAGTTTGTAAACTGTGAATTGCGAATTTGTACTAGTCGTGCAACGAAATTGAGTGGGCTACATGGTTTTAGATGGTTTTAGATGATTAAATTTCATCAGACTTCTGTTTACATGACTTATTCTAACAATGAGTTGGCGTATATAAACTCAAATATTTTGACTTCTATTTCTATCTATGAAATCAAATAATTATTAGATTGGCATAGTAATCGTTTTAACTTTGTTCTTTTGAGACAATTCGTCTCATTTCCAGCAACTTGAAAGCGAAGCAATTGTGAAATAGTTTGTAGAAAGAGTGCAGCTACGCTTCAACATGGTGCTGAAGCTGACTGTAGATTTAATTCGTCTTCAAATTGGGATTGGCCACGTATTAGGAATTATTCCAATGCAATTTGATGTACTAGATAATAAACTGAAGGTCACCCAAAGTGCTTTTAAACTTAAACAGTGCAAGATTTTCTGCCATTTCTATTTCATCGTAGTTTTATTCGAGGTCATCTCGTTTTTCTTCAGAACTTTTAATAATGATAAGAACAATTTGGTTATTCTTCTGCTGCAGACTATGTTTGTATCAGTTCATGTCGGTGGTGTGATGGTTGTGTTTTCAGCAGTCTCCTTAGCTCCCGAAATTTGTCAATTCTACAACGGGTTCATGAAGTTTCTTCAAGACAGCTCACATGTAATTTTGTCTAGAAGATTGACCCGAAATCAAACACCCAAAAGCTCTAAATTTATTGTTTTTGTAGACATCAGCCAGATTCTATGTAGCCATTTTATGATACCTGTGCTAGTTCTCATCGCATGTATATTCGTTCCTGACCATTTATTTTCATCCATTCTCCTTAAACTTGCAAACATTGACAGCGAAACCGAGTTTGGAAAATCACACTGGATAATTTTGTTCAAATTTGCTGTGGAAATGATCCTGATAGTTCCATGTGGGTTGACTGGCGGTTTCCAATCAATTTTTTTAGTGGAGATTGTTCTCATGTTTAACAATTATTTGAAGAAGCTTCGGTAAGCAACAAAAATATTTCGACAATAAACTTCTAAAATATTTCACTTTTATCTTATTAATTTTTTCTACATATTGTAGTACCGCATTAAAGATGCCAACGAGAAAAGGATTACCTCAAATCCCAACCGATTACATCCTAAAATGCTATAAAAAATGCCAGATACTAACAATCGGATTCAACAGTTTCATGCAAGTATATGTTCTCCCAGCATATCAAATCACCCCATCAGGATTAATAATATCTTGCCTCTACTCTATTCTCGCATCTCATGGAAATCTCCCAAAAATATTCTATTTCATTACCACAATTCTTTTGCTCGAGCTTATAGTTTTTGTTTTTGCACTGCTCGACCTGCCAAGCCGAGGTCTCATCCTGTCAAAGTCGCTCCTCTCCAGTTTCAAAGCATGCAGGAACAAGGAAACAAGAAAGTTTGTCAGGTCCCTGTGTCCTCTGAGAATATACATGGGTCCCTTTCATGTCGTCGATAGAGGTAGAGCACCTGCAGTACTAAGGTTCTGTCTTCAGCGAACATTTTTCCTTGTGGTGAAATCAACCTCGTAAAAATTAAAATGAGCAGCACAAACATATCGAATGTAACCTTATAAAAATAAATACAAAAAGCTGAAAAATCCTTCTTAAAAAATTAGCATAAACCACGTGCACTTTCCACAGCCTACGCTAATCCGTGATCTCCATCTTTATCGTCATCCCATTGGCGTCATCCGTATGATCTTCCAAGCTTACACTTAAACAAAACCAGACATATGCATGCATCACTAGTCAAAGCAAAGAAATTTGATTAATATTGGAAGAAAGAACAAAAAAGAGGATGGATGCATGCATGCCATGAGAAGTGGAACAAGTCAAGACTGAAAAAAGTTCTTGTTAAGTTGTCGAACAGATAAGACCAGTGATATGTAATGCAAACATAGATGGAGAAATCCCCTAATGGAAATTTAGAAAACATTGTTGTAATTATGTTATTGATAATGCAACTGGATAAGTGCACTGAAATTTACGTTTTGTTTGAAAAAATAGCCTGAACAATCGAAAAGCTAAAAATGAATCCGCCGTCAAGTACCCATTCGTCGCACAGTCTATTTTATTGAATGTCATTGGATAGGACGAGTGTAACATTTACTGGACCACAACCGTTCAAGAAAAGAGCAAGACAGAAGAGAAAATAAAGTTTCAAACGTTTTCCAGTCCTGTTTTCTTCTTTTGACGTGGTTAGCATCAAGTTTTTTCTGGCATCATGTACATTACACATTTATAATGCAGCGTCATATCATCCATGTCAAAGCTTTTCCCATGCGAACCAATCTGTAAAAGAAAGTTGGTAGATATAAACTCGTCCAACATGTACACGTATACATACGTACCATAGTATTTCATTTATGTATACAATTAAGTTCAAAGGTATTTTTCTCTGGTTTTGGTGATAACAGGCTTTTTTTGAATTGTTCTTCCATGAACGCCAGTCACGATCATCTGATCTGGTGTTCAAAAGCCTATATACCATAAAAATGGCAAGTAGAACAACAAGATATGATGTGGTAGAAATCCAAAGTTTTCATGCTCCTCTCGTGTATTTGTCTCAACTCAACCTTCTTTTTATTATTTTTCATGTAATATTTTTATTTGGACATGAAAGTTTTCTCTCTCTTTTTCCTTCGAACGAGGAGACGCCTCTTTACTTAAAAGTAGAATACAAGAGACGAATACGAAAGGAGAAAGAAAGGCCGACAGTTGCCACAAAAAAAGGAGAAAAAGTGTAACTCAAAATGTTCACTTTACAAGTCAAATAAATAACCACATATTCTTGTGTGTCCACTTTTTTTGAAAACCAAAAGAATTCTCAGATGAACAGCCCCATTGATATTTGTCCATAAACGGAAATGGAGAAAAATTGGAGGAGAGAGTGAATTCAGTGAATTCGTAAAAAAATAAGGAACAAACTTTCTCCAGGAAAAAAACGAAGGCGAGAAAGTACATAGCTATCTTATCTATTATTTTTTGGCGAAAGCAGACAAGACAGGATGTACATTACTGCATCCTGATCACGTCCCCATCTCCTCATTATTCTTTCTTTGTATTACTTCCAGAACTAGCTGGGTTGCTTATGTTACACTCCTCAGTTTTTTCCTTTACATTATTGTTTGCCGCGATGGCAGACTGTCGTAATGCGGAAGGAAGGAAGAGAAAGCGAGTAATGTGGGAAGAGGAAAAACCTGCTCTGCTCAAATTGCATAGGTATGGATATACATAATAATAGGAGGTAAGTAAGGGAAAAAAGTAAAGTTTCTTTTTTGCATTGTGGTATGGTGAAGTGTGTACCGTCGAGAGAGAAACTTTTGAATGAAGAAGATAACAGACGGAAAGAATCAGATAAAATATGAATGAGGACCGTGCCAATTGCCTGGAGGGCAAGGGGAACATGACGGCTGAAGTGTACTGGTCTGCGGTACTCCTCCTCCTCCTCCTGTAAAATAATGGATTAAATGTGTGAGCTCACCTTGCAGAAAGATAATGGGAGGTATAAAGAATATACTTATCATAAGAGATTATATAGGATGATAATTGTAACGATAAAAGAAAGTTTAAATGTTTGAATGGGGACATGAAAAGAGAAAGTGGGAAAAATTATAATGGAATATTATTCTCTCTGAAGAGGATGACGGCTAACGATGCCATTTTCAAAGTTTTGAAGAGTGGATAAAAGTTTTTTGGGATGGTGGAACGACCATAGAATGAGAGACAGCAAGAGAGTGGGAATGAAATAAGGGAATGGGTTGTTAGTGGAGAAAGCAAACAGAGAAAGTGAAAGTTATTGAAGTGAAGGAGGCGGGGAGGAGAGAGAAAATAGTACACAGAATGGAGATGTCTTTTTCGATGATAATATTCATTCATGCATAAATACACGGATGCCGAGTGAGACAGAAGAGGGAGAGAAAGCATGGCAAACAAGCCAGGAGAATACATACTATAGCTTTTGCTATTTTAGGTGTGTGACAAGCCTATGGAGAAATTTATGGGGCATCCGGGACTTCTACTGTGCGAATAATGGGAAATGTCAAAGAAGGAGAATCGCAATCACAATCTGGGAAAGCATACTCTGAAGATAGTTTTGGATTGAGAATGATGATATACTTTCACCAGTGGAATAAGGTAAAAATGCACATAATAAAATCTGCATGAATAACAAATCACACTGGCAAAAAGGAAAAGATGATAGGTACGACCACGAAAGTATCTCTTTTTTCTCCCTCCACTATTTGTTTCTCCTCCCCTCTCGATAGTGATGATCAGAAACTATCGTCATGTCGTAAAGAGAAGGAGAGGAAGACGTAAAAAACACGAAGAAAGCTAACAGATTCATCCACTTTCTCCGTTGGTGCCATGTAAGAGGGTAAACGTACATTATTATGAAGCATGAGTGACACCCTTTTCTCTTGTCTGCTCTTTTCCCCCAAACACTGAGAGAGTTTAACCACTGCACACACAGTTTATGACACCCAATTTGGCAGTCTGTCTAAATGAAAGAGGAGGAAGTTTTTGAGCACAAAAAAACTTTCTACTCAAATCTCAATGACGGAATACAACTACTCAAGGATAATGTTTCCTCCTCCAGCGCAAAAAGAGTAATTTCATCAGAAAAATTATTATTTTGAAAGGAAAACTCTCATGATATTATTCTGGACGAGACAAGCCTTTTAACTGCTCTTAAGCCTTGCAGAATACATGGCGAAGGAAAACCAGTGAAATAAACTGTTTTACATGCTATTTTTATTTGATGTCATTTTATCTTATAATTTTGTTGTAAAACACTTCCAAGATAATACACAGCTATAAGCCTACCAGTACAAAATAACATTATGGCTATATAAATCTGTAGAATTATTATAATAATAAAAAATGGAGAGGATCATTGTGGCAGTAGTGGCATGCAGGCATGCATGCGTGATGGGCTCTCTTTATGCTGGCTCGCGATGCCAGGATCATTGTAAAAATTGTACCAACAAAAATAAAGTATAGGAGAAAAAAGAAGAACAGTGCTCACTGCTCACTCTCTTGGAACGCAATAGAAAAAAGGGAACTGGCAGTAGGAGAAAGCAATACTGGAACAAAAGTGAGTGAAAGTAGCTCACTTGCTTTCTCTTTTTCCTACAGAGTTTTCTCCCTCTCTCAGTAATCCATGCACATATTTAACCTCTATTAAACTCGTTTATTACTGTTCATATGGAAGCGGGACTAGAGAAATAGGAGGAAAGTGTATTTTAACTCCCAAGGCTTTTCGGAAAATATATTTTGGGGGAAAGCAACGTGAATGGAGTAGTAGTACTAGTGGTTCTACAGAGAGAGAAAGTTTATTTACTGGGCAAACTCGTACAAATAGAAAATATTACTTGAGATGATGAGAAGAGTTTAACTGTTTGTTGTTGTTGCTGCCGCTGCTGCTACCATCATAGCCGCAGCTTCTCTGATGTGGAAGAAGAGAGTAAAGACCCTCTGGCAATTTTATACATTAATGTGGGCTACTTACCATCCATACTCATTCTACTTACATCTCTAATCATTGAGGGATAGCCATACTGTTACTGTTACAATGTACCATAATAATCATACATATTTCAAGCAAATTCAAGGGAAGAGTGGGAGCGCACACCCGGATTTCCCTATTTTCACCGGAAGACTTTTCATAACCGCCGCCTGCAAAAGATATGTGTGCACAGACAGAGAGAGCTCACGTTAAAATATAAAATGGGCTGATCGTCTGACTTTTTTCATGCCTTTTCTAATCAATCCGTTTTATTCCCAATGCAAAAATATTCTTCGTAATCGCTTCACAACTACAAAAAACAGACAGACACACATGCACCTCGATTACATTCCTGTTTCCCTGGATATCTGTTATTTCCCCCTCTTTGCCCATGTTATTATCGCCATTTGCATTCAATGTTCTAAACCAGGAGCACAAATATCCCAAATGATCATCTCCGATCACGTTGAATTTTTATCTTCCTTTTTTGTAGGGAAAATAGCATGAATTTTACTATCATCATTATGATTACCATATGACCAATGAAAATAACTGGTTGTGTGCTTGTTTTTTCCCTTTTTTCTTTTTTTTGGCAGGGTTTTCACCATGCCACGAAAGGAATTTGAAATATGCATAATATTCCTGTCTCTATACTCTTCCCATTCCGATTCCAATGAAATGGGAAAACATTAGTGGATATATGAGCGTGTGTTTGTACGGAACAGTTCAAAAATAGCAGCCAAAGCCATTCATCCATTGCGAGCAGCTTTCTCTCTCGCTCTCAACTTGAGTGACTGAACGAATCCTTTGGAATGGCATCCAATTTTTTATTGGAGACTACAAGAGAAAAAATATTATATTGAATGGCTTATTATTACCATTATGCTCACCATTACTTTCACCATATCACTTGCACTTTCTCTCTTATGACCTGTTTTTTATTCTATTGAAGAATTTGAATAAAAACATTTGTAAAGGCAAAACCATGCATATAAGCATGATTTTACCTTTCTACCTTACTATACCATACAAGTATAGTATGAGAGTGGTAAGCATGTACACATACCACTACAGAGCGAGAGATACAGAGAGAGAAGATGTGCAGTTGCAGTAAGCATTGCTCGCTTACTACAACGCAAGTAAAAAATGAAGTGCATGGCCACTAAGATAATGCACCAATATCTTCCTCATTTGACTAATCAGTCAAATTAGCGCTCGACCTTTCGAAGACAGATATTTTAATAATCTGTCTTTCGAGGAAATACAAATTTGTGTTTACACACAAAACGATGAATGAAAAGATGAAGAGAAGGAAAGGAGAAGCAAAGATAAAAAGCTTACGCTTTTTAATATGCAGGCAAAATGAAGGGACATTTTTACACGTAGTTTTTCTTGCTGGTTTTTTCCACTGCTATATAAGTAGTCCAGCGCGTGTAAGTCCATTCATAATTCTAAAAGTTCAACTCAATTTCCAACTCAGGGAAAAACTATAAATACCACAGATAAGCGACAGTCAACGTCATTATTAAATTGAACGTTATACTGTTACTTTGTCGCTCTGTGTGAGTATCTACTTTTCTTCCTGTGTGGAACTTCTGGGAACTGTGTGGAGTACCAGCATCATCATTTTTACCTACCTGTAAGTGCACAGTGTTTCGTGAAATTTATATTTCTTAAATTTCCGAATCTTTGGTCGAGTTTGACTAATTGTGCTGTGTGTTGTTATCTTGTGTTGTAGTTGTCCTCATCCCGATTCTGTCGTGAGTTCCTGAAGTCTTTCGTTCTTCAAGGATCATCTCACATTTGGCAATTGTTGTGGTAAGCCAATCATCATAGTTTATTATTGCATTTTATACATCATGATGATTGTTGGGATTTGAGGTGTTAGGATGAGAACATTTATCGACATGATTTTAATTGTTCGATTACGTTCTCATTGTTGTTTCAGCCACTTTTTACCGGGCTTAATTTACCGTGTACCTATTTGTGTCCTACCGATTGTGTCTCGAGTTACCCGGGAGTTGTGGAACCGATTAAGGCTCATCTCCACTGGTCACTCATCTCGTTTTGTTGCAGTATCAACCCTAGTCCTAGTCTAGCCTAATCTAGCGATAAGTTATATATTATTATTGTATGTTGGTTATATGATTATTGGTTGGTTGATACTTGCATTACTCAATTGTGGCTAAAGTTCATTTATGGGAATCATACTGGGGGTAGCGTTACTGGGAAGGTCCTCCAGGTCACCCTTAGCGCGGGTCATAATTAGGGGGGGTTACATATTATACATAAATACTCATTGTCACCTCTCATGACTCATAAAGCCACAATTGATGCTCTTTTCTGAACTGTATATTTCAATGGTATTATCATCTCGGAACGCACGCAGCCATTTAATAATCGGCGGGTACTGATTGTCTCTATCATTGAGACACATGCCCATAACTTGTGTCGATTCCGAGATTTGGGTTTCGGAGTTATTTGCAATACTACTTCTCTATATTCTGTACACTTTTGCAATAGTCATTTCTACCTACTATTAATGTACTGTAGTAGATCATAGTCATAAGTAGCTATAAGTTATCAAGTCGTTTTCTATTTCGTACTAGTGTAAAGTTGAGAGCTCAAACCTACGTACGTACTTACCCTAGCTATAGTCTACTCTTTTGTCTTTTAGTCATTATTGCGAATTCGCAACTTACCAATTTTGTCAATCTTATTCTTTAGCACTAGTGCATGTTAGGTTATCCGCATGTATGCAATTCGGTATTTAGCACTAGTGCAAATTACTTGTGTATCAATTCATAGCAAGTACATATTATGCTGTCAATACAAGTCAATATTTCTACCTCAGAATAAATTCTGATTTTTTAGTTTTCTCAATTAACCCTAACTATGGTGTACCTGCATCAAAGCTTATTGGAACTGCAAAGCGTTATTTGATTCTCATTCAAGTCGCAACAAGCATTCACGCTTCATGCTATTACACTTCATAATACTGCTTCTTCTTCTCTCTTCATCATCTCTCTTTCAATACAACACCACTCGTAGACCACACTACTAGTTACTATGAGGAGGGTACATGCATATACGCATAACAGGCCTTCCTCCTTTACAGTAGTTTTCCTTTCAATATGCCACATATTGCGGTGAAAACACGCAACTTGTAGAGTTCTAGGAATCAGATTCAGATGAAATCTTATTTTGTATTAAACTGGGTTTGATGCCAAAATAGATTGCTGTTGATTAAGTAAAAAGCAGGCTGATAATATAATCGTCCAGTCATTCATGTAATTTGTAGATGAGATTCCACCCTAACACAGCTGCAGTTAAGTTGGATATGATGAAATCTGTATATTCACTAGTATAAAGCCCCCAAACGTTATTTCAAACTAATCATCAAACTAATTAATATTTGCCATACTATAAAATTAAAAAATGTACAGGAAATATGTGTAAGTAAGATTACCCACCAGGAATGTGCAAGTCTGGTAACTTCAGTCTGGACGTGAATTTAGTGTATTTCTATGAAATCGGGCATGCTGAATTCATTGGTAATGGTCAATTGCCCGAACGCGCAAGTCCAGATAAGAACAGACCGACTTAAAGTGGTCGCGCGCAATGGTATTTCAAAGAAGTACTGCAGCAAATATCTCCAAACGCATCATCACTTACCTTCTCTGTCCCACAACGTAAGCATGCTTATCACACCATCCTCATATCACTGCGTTGAAAAATTTTGGTGCACGCGTTCTCCCTTCCTCTTACGCTTGATGCCATGCTCATCTCCTTCATTTCCCATCCTTCTTTGCTTATTATTATTATTATCGTTTATTAAAAAATCGAAAATAGAGTTTACATCTGCATCTTGGGCAGTCAGGTTACATATAATGTTCACTTAACTGAAAATGACACAAAATGTATAAAGAGAAAAAAAAATTGTAAGGAAGAGGTTCACGCAGCCAGTAATAGCGCTGTGATAAATTGGAATAGGGAATTAAGGAGAAAATTAACATTTAACTCTTAGCTGCTTAATTAAGGATGGAATAGTGGATCTACGGTATCTCTCTAATTTACAAGGTACAGCTCTAAAGTTATAAATGTTTTTGTTGTATCTAGTACTATACCCAGGCTTTCTAATGATTTGGTATTTAGT
>JAQIXX010005617.1:0-13667 GCA_034700605.1 Willowsia nigromaculata | reverse complement strand
GTGGTGGTTGGTTTGGTGTTGTGATTTCAACCCTCGTCATTCTCCTGAAGATCATGATGATGCTTCTATAGCTGATCATCAACATGAACCAAAACTTCTAGGCGAAAAGCAGCATCTTCAACTTCCACCGTCAGTCATCATCTACAAGTCCACCTGGGTCTTTGCTTGACAAACACGGACCATAAAGCGAAGACTATGCGTAATGCATTGGGTGATGATGGTGTTTTGTTTAGCATTTTAAAGTTGTGACTGTTCTAGTATAATTTTTTAAACGTTGAAACATTGTGTATCATACCATAATTGTCGGCTCCATAAAGCAAAGCAACTTTTTTTCATAAATAGTATATTTGTAAGTTGATTTTGGGGATCGGACCTGCAAATTTTATCATAAAACAACGTCAGACTGGATGTTTATAGGATGTACTGCATTTGTAAACCCTTTTAATCGATAGTGGCTTCCTTCTTAAGGTTTTCCAGCCCACTACACATGCAACAGGCCGGGAAGCTAACTTGACAGTTTACTTGGTAAATGTAGCTTTGATTTATGCACGACACCTTGCATAGGTACATATATGCATGCCCTGTTTCCTTTCATCTCAACTCTCCGAGATATATCTGTCACTCACTAATGACCCATAAAACTCGTGTTGTTACGTTATTCCTACCGTTTTGTAAATTAGATTAACTAGTTGTAAGATATTGTGTTTGATGTCGGTGAACGAAATACAGTGCGTGAATTTATTTGCATGAGTATAAGACAAATATACAGCGAGCTCATTATGAAGCGTTTTCATATACGGATGTAGGTATGTTCTGTATTCTCCTTTTCTTTTGCATCAAGTTTCAACGTCTCATATGCATGTCCTCCGCCTCCTAATAAAGAGAACAATAAAATTAAAATTTCTGTAATTAAAATATACTTTTATTATATATGATTTGTTGCAGATGTGACTTGTGACCTACAGATATTATTGTTTCTGATTTGAGTTCAGTCTGATTTTAATGCACGCAAGACAGGAGTTTCAAGTGAAATTAGTGCTTGAAA
Source organism: Willowsia nigromaculata (assembly GCA_034700605.1). Taxonomy (NCBI): domain Eukaryota; kingdom Metazoa; phylum Arthropoda; class Collembola; order Entomobryomorpha; family Entomobryidae; genus Willowsia; species Willowsia nigromaculata. The sequence goes on along the minus strand of JAQIXX010005617.1, from coordinate 12,622 downwards.
GAAAAGTGTTACAACAGTCAAACAAAAAGCAACAAAGTAATGGCATTATCAGCAATTCCGCGTGAAATTAACGTGCAATCTGTCATGAATACATTGCCATTTCGCTAACTTTCTTGACAGTCTCGTTTTTAAAGTGTTTTATACGAAAAGTCGTTGGGGTATGCTGTTGCATCCTTAACTCTTCATTCTTTCTGAGGTCGTTCGTGACTAAGCAATTACTGTTTATCTGTGTGTTTTTTGCAGCCTCAATCCTTTGTGGCTTTGGAGTGCCCAGGATCGTCATACCACCATAATGAAAAAAGTTGTGAAGGAATACTGCAACAACTGTACTTGTAGTATTCTATCTCCACAAGAAAAAGTGCAATATTGTTGTTTCGCCGTTTAGCGCGTGATGGTGGAATGGTTTTGCTGTCAAAAAAATCCGTGTTGTTATTGCAAGTTTGTTACGTAGGAGGGTGAGATTACGGCGGCATACGCTCTGGCGGATGTTGTATGTTGGTTCTCATCTTGATTTCGTCGGACGATAATATCGCAAGGGAAGCAGATCAGAGGTAAAAATTTGCGGAACATAGAGGAGTGGTGTGGTGACTCATGATATGATAGAATAGCATCACATTGAATCATCTGAACTACGGGAATACAGAGACTAGAAACTTTACTGTGTGGAAAATGATTGCGTAAGAGTGACTGACATCGGAATTGGAATGCATGGACGTATTTTTACATGTGAGTATGAGTAATACATTTTTTATTCATGTTTTTAGGCCTCCTTTTTATGTTTTGTGCATATTATAATAAATAAACCGAAAGTAATTTTCACAATCATGTTCTTTGAAATTCAAAGATTGGTGTAGGCATGCTCATCTGAACCGTACCTAATATTATGCGGTTTCATAAAAACACTTTACTTCTGTCAAGAGATGCCGAGAGAAGGCCAGAGTCATCATTCGTATTTCGCGATTTTACACACAAGTGAGTTTAATGTGTGATTGCTTTTACCATCTTTTGTGGCTCTTTTGTCACTCTAATACTCTGATTACACGTATTGTTCAGTCCTCACTTTTTGTGGCTGCTTTAGCTACATTTTCTAGCACGGTTGTAGTACCTCATATATCAGTGTGGAGTACTTGCGAAACACGAGTTTTCCATTTTTCTCTTAACAATTGAATTTTAGTGCTCTTACCTACTCGCCCAGTATTCATTTTCTTTTTTTGCCTTTCTCGTCAGCATCCCTCATGCTTTTTATTTTCTCTTCGTGCTTTTTCCTGCTGTGCGAAAAGTGCCATAGTCGTGCAATGTAAAATTCATAATATTACAGATCGTAAAACCTCAAATGGAAAATAATAAGCTTGTGCTGCACAACAATATCACATTTAAGAGAAGTAAAATGTCATATTGTAATCCTCTCCACCTCAAACAAGTTAATAGATATGTATATACCGGAGCTTTGATGTTGATGTTAGGTGACTCAGGTTGTCCCGCTTTTTAAAACACAATATCGATAAACGTCCGCACAGAAGCGTGTAGTACAAAAGAGGTTAAAATTTCTATGTATGCCAATGTCATGGCATGCCACGGTGCCATCTACTTTCCTAATTAATTGAAGTCGTGGTGGATAGGGTCCCATTAAAAGGTTATTAAATCACTGATTCTTTTTTATTCGTTCACAATAACGTAAAAATCTATACATTCTCATATATATTGAGACGAAAGATGTCCGTCAATCTGTAGCCAGCAGTCGTAAAAGCAGTTAAAAAGCACCACGACCACTGGTTTATGATATTTTACGGGAAGATATAAAAACACGATTTTCGTACGCACTCTTTAAAATACTCTTTTTGCATGCGTTTGCTATTTTATATTGTCTTTTCATGAAAATTCGTACCCTGATAGTGGTAAGCAGATGGACGGGACAGGTTGGTAGGTAGCAGAAGTAGATAACAATAATAATTATTATTATTACTGCACTGCAGTTATCGTAAAGTACTTCGAGCTATCAGTCCCATAGCCCCATGTACCTATCTTTTTCATCTGCATGCTACATTATTTATTTGTTAACAAAATTCAATTTGAAGGCAAGCTGACAATTTTATATACGTGCCGGTCTCGGTCGTTTTGGTGTGTTGACCCTTTGACTTGCTCACAGTTTTCGTTGCTACTAGACAAGTCAAAAGTACAAGATCAAGGACAATATTCCCTTGTGATCTTACCACTAGATGCACAACATCGGATCGTCATAAATGAATTCCCTATAGAGTTATTACAATGACTATTATCACAGTAATTAATGTACTGAATAATTATTCACGGTGAAGCTGTTTCTGGGAAGAAGACACTTGTTCAGCTAACAATGACATTATAGAAAAAGGTTTCTTGGTGTCTGGGATTTGGAATGCCTTAGACCAAACCCAAACCTCATCATCTCCACTACAACCTTGACTTTGACAGAGATGTTATGCTTGTTATGATTGTGACCAACCGTAGTGAAAGAAATAGAAATTCCTCAGGGAAAATGAGAATTATTATTATGGCATGAACGAATATTTTTAATTGTAAGCTTTTCTTCTTCATTTGTTAGTCCAATTCGTTACAATATACCTACATTGCCCATCTAGATAGGTAGGCACGTCAAGTCCATAAAGTACGTAAGTTAATTTCCAACATGTCTTGTCTCTGCTGCAGTGCTGCGGCTCCGCCGCTGTAGTTTGATATTCTTATCCTCAGTATATGGCATCGTGAAACTAGGGGTGGAAGACTTAACAAAAAATTGTCTTATTTTTTCTCTATTATCGATCACATGCTGCGTGTTGGTTAGATACAACATTTTTAAGCAAAAGAAATTCTCAAAAGTATACAAAATATGTAGCAACATTGTTTCATTTCTTACAAAGAGGATTTCATTACTACGGTGTTATTTACGTAACCTAAACAAGTAGGCACATTAAAACATAAATCTCCTCTCAAATAACCTGCCTAGAGAAAAATGCTATTAATGTAAGCGTTTCTTAATACAACGAAACATGTATTTGAATACGTCTTTTGTTTCACACAAGTAATCAAGTCACAAGTTCAAAGGGTGAAGCCTTTACAACACCATTAAATAGTGAATGAGCAAAGTTGAAATTTTATGCATATTTTTACGAACGGAAAATATATATTTTTTATTGTGATTATAAAATCTACAGGGGCTTCTTAAGCTGCGGCTGTGAAGAGCACATACAGTTTTGATGATGTCATTAGCATAATCACAATAATAAAATGTAATGCGATGTAAAAGCGCGAAAAGAGAAACAAAAACGAAAGGAGTAAATTTTTCATATTGGGTTGTTGCGCACTCAGATCTGTAGGGTTAGGGTTGAGTTTGCAGTGCAGATGTGAGATGAGCTAGAGAGAGTCGTAAAAGCATCTATAAAAATATTCCGAGTTTTTAAGATGATTAATGGTGAAAGGGCTCCTAAATCTTATTTTATGGAAAATTACAAAGTATGTACTTCACAGTGTAAAAAGGAAATACTCAAAAACCAAAGTAAGATAAGTTGATGGTGTAATTTCAAAAGGAAAATATTTTATGTATGCACCAGCGTGTTTTTAAAGGTGACATAATGTTCAATAGCATAATCTTCACGTGGTGCATTAGCAGATATCGCTAATCGCACGTTTTTATTGCCAAAGTGTGAACGATGATAATGATGAAGAAATAAGTAGTAAATGCTTCCCTATACCGACCAATAATATAACTCTACTTTTTGAACTACCTACTTGTCTTTGACTTATCAATTCACCGGTTTTTATGGCCAATAATGGGTATGGATTTTGTACACGCTCTTATTTTCTCTTGTCGTTCATGTTTTTGCTGGGTCTACTTCCTCTACAAAACACTGATATTTTTGCACCGATGAGATGTTACATACATAATGTTTGGTGTCGCCTACTTAACGTTTTTGATGAAATGGATACTAAAATGTTTGAACTGTCAACGTGCCTGTATGATAACAACGAGTGATAATGCACACACGATAGTGTAAAAGCAAAGTGTGACATGCTGTAATCTACATAATAATAATGATTCATGTTGCTTCATATGCTAAGAATTTGCTGCATTTGATTTGATTTTTTAAATCAAACTAATGCTTCTCTTGATTTGCTAATTTTGCTGTGGATTTCGAAGAATATACTTGTGCTTACAATGCAGCATTTAGTTTAGATTGTTGTGTTAAGACGAGTCTCAGTACATGTTGAAAATATTTATGTAGAATATGATTTGTGTTTTTCGTTTTAAAATTGAGAGTCAAATAAAGCTGTAGCTCTAAGCGCATTTAATGGCCAAAGCCGTATGCCTTCGTGCTAAGCTCTAAAATAGTTAATCAAACAAAGGGAAAAGTAAAAGCTAAAAGCTTCATACCAAATCACTTATTCTTCCTTTTCAAACAAACAGAAGCTGTTAAGAAAATCTGAAACTACAAGGGAGTAGAGGAAAGCATATTTTTACGACCATGCAGCAGCTAGAAAGCTTTTCTTGGTAACAAAAGAGCCACGTGAGGATAGAATGGAAGTTGCTGATCAGCAGCACAAGTGTGCATAGTGCATACTGCTACCACCATCAAAAAACCAATCTCTTTATTTACCGGCTGTAAAAATATAAGATATCTACATAAAAGAGATATGATCCGTTGTGAAGGCACTCTAAACAAATGAATTAACACGATCAGAGTGTCAAGGATGTGTACATGTTTTCTTTGGAGAAAAAAATATCTCCCCTCTCGTTTTGTACTATAAGCTGGGTTGACATTATTATATCCAGTAGGAAAGAATTTGCTTTGCTTGCATCATCTGAAAAATCTATGAAATAAAAGATGAAAATCCCTTACATATGTAAGTATAGGCAGAAAATATGAGAAGGCTATGATGAATGCACTCCAAGAACGACTCTTATGCATTAGAAAGGAAATCAAAATATGGATGTAGTAGGTACAATAGTCAAATTAGCCCAATACACTGAGTAACAAATGGAACACAACAGTGCAGCTCACTTTTTAAGTCAGCATGAATATAAAAATCCGATATGATGGTTGAAGACTTGATGAATCATAAAAGACTGACTTTTTACAACTCTTTTGTCGAGGTTTGGAGTGGAGGCTAGACGATGAGACTACTGATACTGGATTGTCAATTTTCTTGTGCATTGCAGCCAATGGTTGAGAAAGGTAAAAAATTACTTGACTGACTTATTGACCAACGCACTAGTACTGCCTCCTACACAGGATACACTAAGGAAATCTTTTTTCTCCACTTATCTGGAAAAGTGGAAAAAAACTTGGTAGGAAAAGTAAGCGTCCGAGTGAGAAGAGTGTAGACATTTTGAGAAATCTGTCGTGTTTAGTGATATTTGGCAATGTCTGTTTACGTCCAATATAGCAAAGCTTACATAGTACTTCACGTCCATCTCAATTACATTGCTCAAATGTATCGAAAAAAGGAAGTTATGCGTAAGCATCCAGGTACAGCACATACATAAACATAAATTATTCCATTTTTTCAACTTCAGTTAACTACTTGTTGTATCCCATTCATGAACAATAAAGTGATGTATGCGGGAATATATATTAACGTATAACGACCCCGTCTTACTAAACTTATAAAAGTAAAAAAGGTGAAGATGTTCTTGACTTGTCGTCTACTTGATGACGACGATAGCTAGTAGCCAGCCTTGCTTGGACGGGAGAGATGGATTGATGATGGACAGCTCATATAACAAGACCAAGCATTAAAGAAGTCCAATGTTAAAAAATACACAAATGTATTTTCAATATGTTTATGCAGTTATAAGAAATAGAAATACGTAAGAAGGTTCCGGAATCGGAAGGAGATAGCTAGTTTTATGACTTCTGTGATTGCAGTTGTTTTCTTGTTGAAAAAAAATGAAAAGTCCGCCGGGTACAGAAATAAAAATGCATTTATGATTTCGAATAGAGTGTTTGTGAATGGCTAGTGTAGCTGAGATGGCTGGTGTGAAGAACGGCTTTAATGAACAACACTTTCGACGACCATCATCACTCAAAGAACCACACATACAAAAGAATCTATTTTATATACATTTTACAACAATGTACACGTGAAGAGTATGTGATGATGACGCTGATGTGATGTCCTTCGTTTGGTTCATGGAAAAAAAGGCGAGAAATAATTAGGGAGGACGGATAATATTGGATAAGTAATTCAAGAGAAACGACAGAAAAGGATTATGTGATGATGACTCGGTGAAATGGAAAGCGAAAACAGCTTCAGTTCTGAAAACTTTTTAATAACCGTACGTCTAATCCTAAATTACTTAAATGGGATCGGTGTGCACATAAAAACTATTCTATGCGCTCATTTCACTTATCACGAATTTCAAAGGAAAAAAGTAAAAAAGGGAAGATTTTGATAAGATAGAGTTCACAATAAAAAATATTTTAAAAGTTGCTCGTCTCAACTTGTACCGTGAGTATAATGCTATTAAATTATGGCATATTTTTATAGATGCGCACTAAAGTACTATTGCACCAATTTTCACTTTCAAAACACGAATAGCTGGAGTAACGTTTTAAAAAGTGAAGAAGCAAACAACAAATCAAGCCGAACGTTTCAAAAATGATAAAACATGCAAAATTATGATGTATGTGTGTGGGTTTTTTAATGAATGCTTTCAGAATTTCGTAATCAATCTTCCTTTGCTGAAAGAAAGGATGTGAAATAGATTCTGATATTTGCCACCAGTAATAAAAACTAGGCACAATGTATTGCTTAAAAGTGAGTCTCAATAATATTTATCTGATCTTTAAGGTGGGATGACTCATAAAAATATATATGGGCCGACGAAGTTAATGGTTAGTCTGGTGCGATCGGATAATGAATTATGAACACTTTCTTATAATAGCAACAGTACCTAAAAACTTTGTACAGAATCCCAACCGTGCATGCACTCAGAGTCTTATCACACCTGCCCATATTATGCTTTTCTTCTAAAACATTCCAATGAAAAAATCCATAACGAAAGGTATCTCAACTGTCAGCATTGTCACTTGAAATAAATCATAATGCATGCCTCAAATAATAAGTTACATTAGAGCTTGCACTAACAAAACATATTTCAAATTTCATTTCGGCTTCATTTCATGCTAGTCATGTCAAAACTATTCATATACCCATTTTGTTGACTCACACGTCACCACCATATAGCCAAAATTAAGGAAAAATCATTCGTCGACTCTACCATTGTTGTTGCCAAAGACCTGTGAATGCAAGCTAAACGTTGATATTCAGTATTCAGCATCCTGGAAAAATTATGTGGATGTTTTTCGATGGAGCTACGATGACTAATTCCAAACCATAAACCGTAACGGAGTATCTGTGCAGTACTTGTAGACCCGAAATAGAACCCGAATTTAACATTTTGATACATTGTGAGGCAGTTCAACGACAAAAATCACGCAACTATATCAAATCATATAGTGTGGTGATTAAAGAAACAATGCCCCAGTGCTAGCACGGCTACGAGCTGACTAGAGCACTGTTTCTGCATTGTTTTTCTCTCGGTTTGAGTTCTCGGAAGGTTAATTTCTCCTAATAAGAATTGTAGGTAGGTTCCATACTCTACTAAATTATGTAACTGAAAGTCATTTCTAATGAAAAGTAAGCCACGCAACATGGCATGTAGCTAAAATATGACTGAACTTCAACAAAACATTTCTCTCGTTTTTGCATAAAACTACATACTGTACTCTACGAGTCTATGTTGTATGATTATGTGTATAGAATGGAGTTATAAAATAGAGTTAAGATGAGCAATGATGGAGAATACATCATGGAATTATGGAACAGCATGATGTCTGCATGGAAATCTCGAATTCTTCATAACTGAGTCATTTTTTCTAGTGAATCGTTGGCTGTTGTGTAGAATAATTGGTCAAATCAAACATGCTTACTTAGTTATAAGTTGTAAGATTCATAAAAAAAACTCTTCGATAATATTTTCTCACAATGCAACCACCCAATAATGAAATGTAATCTATCCAAAAGATATGCTTGCATTAATGTTCGAATGATAATAGTAATTTTGAAAACGATAACCTTTATCTGCGTTACTCGCGTCATCATCATGTTCCATCAGCCCTTAACTTTCTTTTTCATCTCCTTCGTATTATTTAAACCCATCTACCTACTTATTTTATTCTCCATCTTTCCTACTTTAGAACCAAAATATGTTTTAAACCGAGAGAAAAGTAGACACCAAAATGATGGTAATATCGGATATCCCTTCAGGGAATACCATGTACTACATAAAAATCCATACAGCATCACAAGAAGGCAATGGGCCCTTAAGGCATGTTTTAATTCGTTTTCGTTTCCATCTTCCCAGCCCTAGCAAGCATACTTCGGGATTACTCAACTACATTCTACTGCCTTGAAATAGGTATATCAATTTAGTACACACTGTGTAGAAACCAATCTGAGATATTTTTTCTTAACTTTGCGTAAAGGCAAAAGCATAAAAGCTTACCTAATAACATTATGTAATGATAATAGCAATAAATGTAATGTACCCAAAGAAGTAGCAAACAAGCCCACCACAAAGAAAGATATATTATACGTATGAAATGACGATGATGACGAAGAAAAGGGTTCCTTCAAAAAATCAGGAATGTATGATCACAACAGCAACATGATCATAACATTCATCTTGTTGAGTATGAGCGAGTCAAGAATTCTTTGAAGGAAGAAGAAAGAAAAAAATTTCAGTTATGTTGTTACTCTTCTTTGCTGGCTCTTATGTTGATGATGAAGTTGAGGATAGGACCTGTTTTTTATTATTACTTCGTTTTTAAGCAGGGTTTCCACATTATTGGTTTGGTTTCACAGAGTGGTGCTGGTGCTTCTTCTGCTGCTGGTATTTTCCTGTTCGTCTCGTACGCAGAAGGAGAAAAGGTTACACTCGGTTAAAAATCTGCTTCAACTTAACTTGTTATTATTCACTTTAATTCATTAAAATTGTTTTGTAGGGAAGTAAGCACGGCATGTTGATGCTTCGAGAGAACTGAGAAAGATGCTTGTGACCTGACTTGACACAAAGAAATTAAAATGAAAATGATGCGGTTTAAATGATCTGATGAAATGCTCGAAAAATGTGCAGTTGAGATAATTGATAAGAGGTTGATGATGGCTTTTGAGTTAAGAGTTCAGTAGAGTATGGGGAACATGAAAGAGTTGATGAGATTTAGAAGATGAGGAAGAATAAAAAATCTATTACCTATTTTTTTCTACCAGCTGAAATCAGTATTTAGGTACTTTGTGATGGTTATGGGGTGATTTAATTACTGAAACGGGCAACTGACTTGGCGTAATATGCCTATTTAGATAGTAAATAAATATGTGTGTCTTTCATGTGTGAACCCAATAAACTATAACCAGAAGTAATCTGATTTCCTTATTGTGTTGCATTGATTACATAATAATAAATAGCATTCTCAGGCAATATTATAAAGCAATAAATCAGTGTGCAATTAGGATATCAAAATTATATTCAGCTAAGCTTATTTCCAAAGAAAAATAGCCGGTGTAATTGTCAAAGTCATAAAGATAGTTTTATTTTTCGACCCTTTTTCTCTTCTTACGTCAGTTGCTGCGCCTTGTAAAGTTGAGACAAAGTCTACCAGATAATTATTCTTATATGAAGTGCTTACTTTGTAATTAATTAATGATAACAGGGTGAAATAGGTCTTGAATGCAAGCACAGCAAAAAATGTCATTCATTAGTCATTTATTTATCATTCCTCAAGTCAGTGTCGTGTCAGCTTTGTAAATCGTCAACTGCTTTAAAGTAGGATAGGTTTCACATCATCATCGCTTACACTATCAGAATTGCCTGATATCGGAAGCTATTTTCTTTGATGATGATGCACCTGCACATGTTTATATAAGATAGGGAGGGAGATTAGGGATACCTAAGGTGGGGAGGCTGAAAAAAGGAATTCTTTGTATTGAGAAGAAATGCCGGCCGGTTGGGATACGCTTGCTTTGCGTTTGGGGTGTCTCTCGATGAAACACATTTTTGTGTGCTCATCTCTCCTTTTCACCTTTTTTGTGGAGACGATCGTTGATCGTTTAAAGTTAAAATGCATTTCAACAGCAAAAAAGGTACTTTATTCTTCAGCTGTATTTTGTTAAAATTCGGAATTTAGAAGGAAATTAGCCCTAAATTCTAAGTATTTAGAAATAAGCATGGTGGTTGGTGTTGGTATGTTAAGTAATGGTCAATATGAGAGCGGTGCAGTCGTTTCGCTTGACTCGTTGTGATTGTGCAGTCGTGGTTGTTGTTAAAAGAAGCAACCTCAACGAACCACAATCCAATGACTTACTTGCAGAGCTGCTTGCTTGGAGGAATTGCTTGCGTAAAACGACAGGAAGCAAAGCCTTTGTTTCAATTTGTGTTCCTCAGTTTCGGTGCTTGTTGCTGAAAACAACCGATTATTCGACTCATCTCAAACTTTGCACCAAGAGGTAGTTTTTGTAGTTTTTTCCGAAGAGTTTATCATTCTGTGTGCAGACGATTGTCCATTTGAACATTTCTTCCACTCAAAACGTTTTCTTTTTCGTAGAATACCTTTTCTTTTTTATTACCGTAATTATCATTAAGTGGGCAGGTACATACTTCATGTGCACCCATCAAAGCAGGCCATGAACTCCAAAATGAAGAGGGTTGTTGGGTAGTAGGTTTGTATAGGCATGTTAACTAATTTACATCTGCATAACACCAAAGAAATCCATGAATCTGACTTCGCTCTGCTTGCATTAGAATTAATTTTTAAATCAGGTCCAAAAATTCTGGATATGATTGGATTGGTCCATTTTATTGAAATTCATACTAAACTCACACTAATTTCTGAATTTTGGACTTCCTGTTATCCACATAATTACATGGCTGTTGAATGGAAAAATATTATTCGTGTATTACATTTGATTTGACCACTAAAGGTTACACAAACGAAGCAACAAAAGCTTTTTGGGAATCATAATAATGGGTACACCATTTGTTACTGTAAAGTTTGAACTAATTCTAATTTTGTGCTATCCTCCATAAATCTGATAAACACCTACGCACACACCCGTATGAAAACTTGAGAAAACTGATGAAGTTATTAACATTCGTTCAAGCCACCTTCATTTTCTCAAATTTCCTTCTCATATTTACATTTTTCACATTTTAAACACATGAATTATAAAATGCAATAAAAGCTAATAATTTTTCTCATAAACATCGTCCACACCCAAGGAAAGTATGCAAATATTTTTATATTCTCATTCGTTTTAGGGTTTCCTTTGGCATGTAGTAGCTGCTACCTCGAGATTTTGTCGCTGATAAATAATTTGTGAAAAGCATAATATTTTCCACGGCTTAACTCGTTCACGCCACTACACTACCGCCAGTTTCTATTTGTCCTTTTTGTTGCTGATAAAAGCTTACATCAAAATGTATACCTATTTAATATACATTCCTGTCTGGGAGAGACGTTGAAAATAACAAAAAAAGACGAGGGAAGGCTCATTAGCATCTCAATGAAAACTCTCTCAAGAGGAATAAAAAAGAAAAGTAGGCGAGTAAATTAATAATCTTGAAATATGACACTACCACCATATTCTTTCACCCAAACAACTGAGCGTTTTTGTAAAATGGCAGAAGCAGGCATTCAAGTAAGCAGCCAAGAGGCTAATGTTACTGATTGTTACTATTAAGCAGAAAAAAGAGTGAAATTGTTTCATGAATTTGCTCATCAAATCAGTAGTTTGGGTGAGATTCTTCTTTTCTGCTGAAATTCCTTCTTTTCTCCTGTTACATGCCAGTATGTCTGGTTGTACCATAAAAACTTAACAAGTTTGCTAAGTAGCCGTTAAGTATGATAATATCATCGTATAGATTTTTCGTCTTGTTTACAACAATGATACGCTAAATACCAACCATAATATGTCTTCGGGGCTAAAATTTATTATTATGCAAATCTTTAGTCAAGAAAAAGAAATAAACTCTTTGCAATGGTGCTCTCATCCTATACCTAGGCATATGCCTAGGTATGTCTTCTGGTGTTTCATGCAATGCATTTACAATTTGTATCAAATTTTCCTTTCTCGACATTATATTGACTTTGCTGTGTTAGCATTTTGATTCTCCCATCCCTCTCCTTGATTTCAGACGCGGTATACTGTATAATATTTACAATTTGCATTGGCAATTTATCGGGAAACAATTTACAACAAAGGAGTCTTTAGTAAAGGAAAAACAATGCAAAAATGTCGATTACTGACCAAACCTACGACAAAACTAATTTGAAATTGTAAAATTGCATACTGGTTCATAATCCATCACTTTTATTTTGACCTCGCAAAATGCTCAGATTTTAAGTGTGCGTTTGAATATTTTGCTGACTGTCGACTGTTCGTTTACTTCTTTTAGATAATAATGAGAAGGAAATTAGTATGATTTTTAAGGAAGTGAAGAAGCACGTGCATGATTATACAGTAGAATCCCTCTATACCGGCACCCCAAGGGGAAAATAAATTTGTCCCTTATAGCGGTAATGCCGTTATAAAG
>JAQIXX010005616.1:0-13669 GCA_034700605.1 Willowsia nigromaculata | reverse complement strand
AGAGCTTACTACTTAAAATGACGTCAGCCTCAAGACTCCCTGACGGGTCTCTAAATCTGGTATCCAAAGTACCCTGCGTGTACTCTGCCATGTCATTCCACATCTTCATGAGACCCGCCTCGTGGACAAACTCAACAGTTTGTAGCATCCAAAGTCGGTTGACAGTGTTCATTACAAAAAACCAGGGTTCAATGTTAATCTCTTCTTGTACAATAAAGCAGTCCAAAGTTGGCCCATATTGGGCTTGGTATTCTGCTCTATTTTTCTGAGCATACCATTTACTCCACCGTCCTTGGCGTAACCAGCCTAATTTTTTAGTAATGTAATCATAATCACTTAAGCTTTTTCCTCCAATGCAAGAGTAGTTCTCGGAAACATTTCGCTGTTGACAACTTTCTTTACTCTCATATTCCAATGCCATTTTCCATCCGTCATGAAGAAACGCCTTAATAGTTTCGTAAGGTTTTGTTCGAATTTCAATTGTGACGACACTGGTGATTTCATTTTCATATTGTGTACATACAAATATTCCAGTTAAAATCAAATCAATAGTTAGCCAATTCTTTTGAAAGTGTACATCAGGGGAACGAGTGAGCATTCCAAATACAGAAAAGATATGCATTCGAATAAGAGTGGATATTTTAGAAATTTTCTCTTCGAATTTGTTTTCTGTCTTTGAAATAAGAGTGAGCATAAAAATGCTCATAATCCCACTAGAAAGATACAGTATCCAGACTTTAGTTGACATTGGCTTAATCCATATATCGTAAATGGCTGAGTTACCAGTTTGATTTCTTAGTCTCTCATCCAAGCAATATATGTATTTATGCCCAGAGTAATATTGTAGGTAGACACCAGACGACGATTCATTCCAGATGTCTTGTACTTTTCTATCTTGTTTAATGTAATACTTTGCGTCACCCTTATACTTTATCAATGTAAAATTATGGATCTTGGCCATCTGGATTCCCAACATTTGTTTGGCCCAACAGTACTGAGCGTCAGGAAATCGTTTGTAATCATGTGACCGATATAATTCTTCACACAAGAAGTTATTGTTAAAACGAGAACTTTCTTCGTAAAATTTCATATTAACATATGAAATGTCGGAGAAAATTCTATTTTTTACAGCACTTGAAACTCGAAAGTATGACTTTTGCAACTCCCGTAATTTGGAGTGAGTTTCTGGAATTGTTTCTGTCCGGTTTAGACTTCGTACAACCTTGTCGTTGCAGTATGTTCCACATATTACTCTAGCCTCTGCTACTTGCTTGTTTTGTGATATAATCACTAGATTGATTTTAAATGCAATTGTAGTTGATAAAAATAATTGGTATGATTCACAAAAGTTCGGATTCGGATGTGTTGAGTCACTGCATAAATCTATCCAAAAGGACGATGACATAAATGTTATGAGAAGAGCTAGTGTATTAGTTGCCATTAGCAAATTCCAAAAGGTTGATTGTGCGTGGTAAATGTTAAAGTCGTAATTGTTGGGTTCGTTTGCGTATATCAACACTATGTTTAAAAGTTTAGCGTTTCGAATATGATTAATTGAGAGTCGTTTCTCATAAGTTTTTGAGAATATTAGGTGTTGATGCTGAATAGATTTGTAAAAGAAATATTCGTCATAATTATTTAATTCACCGTGCAAACACAATATACTTGAATTAACTAATGAATTTGGAAGTATATTGTCTAGTAAATTTGTTTGTGAAGGGGAAATGTAAAAGGACAGAACTAAATTGCATATCAAACTTTGTAATACATGCATTGTGTTGTACTGAGATCGTTTAGAAACGAAGTTTTGTCTTGCATTTCAGCCCCACTACTTGTAATGTGAAGCTTTATATTGGATTAAGCAGACTAGCTTTCTGTCCAATATTGGTTTCCATCGTTTTATCCAGTGACTAGGATTCAAGTTTCTCTTTTAGGGTAAAATTTCTTTTATATCTAGTCTTATTGGTGACAACTGCTATCGGAATAAACGAGGAATGCCCTAGTTAAAATTACGTAATGATATGAATTATGCCAATTTCTTAGATGTTGAAATGTTTGGAATATAGTTTGTTAGGTCTAAGAGAAGCCTTAAAAAGATTTTCTTCAGAAAAATGGGTCCCGTGGCCAGCAGTTGAGCTTTAAATATAACTTAAATGTAAATCTTAAATCCTCAAAATCTTGATGAAATAGGAATACTTTCTAAGAACTTAAGAACTGTCGGTAGTCAACATAAGTAACTGTTATTAAGTTGTTTTAGGCCACAACTACCTATTCAGAACAAATATATTGCCTACGTAACTTTAAGCTCTCGCGTGATACCAAAAGATCACCAGTGAAAATCGCTGAATGCTATATGGAAGCGTATACTAATAATTCTACTTTAGTCAACAACAAGAAAATTAATCGTGTGACGAAAATGAGAAATGGAATTTCCATCTCAATATATTCTTCTTTGAGTTATTTCTTGTTTAAATATAGTTCAAATAGCTCACTTAATCGATTTTTACAAACTTAAACAAAAACAGGACAATTGTTTTTATAACAACCCCATAAAAATTCATTCATGTTGTTTCAAACATTTCAAAACATAGACAAAACTATTTTTACAATTATTATGCGACAATTACAAGGAAAATACATACAACTTTATCATTTTCTATTGTTAAAGATTATGTGCTAAGTTAACTAATCGTAGACAATGAATATTGCCGCCGTGTTCAAATAACTGTTTAAGACATCGTACATTAAAATGGACCTTTAAAACCAGTTATTTAGCATTTCTATTTGGTATGCATGTTTATATTGTATTATGTCATGTGGTGCTGTTAAACGATAAGAAGGATTAAAAAGCTCTAATTACAATATTACCGAATGTATCAACTAATTGTGCATATAGATAGAGCAAAGACTTTTGATACGACAAATATTGATAATCAGAACAGTAATGAAATAGTTTTAAAATGACAGAAGAATGGTTAGTGAAAATGTTTTAAAAGAGCTCGATATAAGTAATTCACTTTGATTACAAATTTTTTTTGACTTCCTCTCCTATCATCTTTTAGAAAGATTCCATAATACAAACTTCTTCAATAATTGTTAGTTCAAGCATTTGCATTGAATTCTTAAACAGTGCAGTGAATGTAGCTTATAATCATACGTATCTTCTCAGATTTTACTTTATTTCTTTAATTTTATTTCTATAAGTGTCGCTAATTTAAAGAGGCTGCCAATAAGCAGTTCACTTTACAGAAGTACAAATTTCTAAGAAGTTTATTAAATATTACAAAAGATTTCGTCTAGTTATTTGATTACATTGGTAAAATATTACTACCGTAATTCTAAAGCCAATTGGCAATACATTAAAAGTGCTGACAATGGATGAGTTGACATTGATTTCTAACTTTGAAATTAAAAATATAACAAGCAATTTTTTTTGTTCTAATATATGTAAATTTCATCATTCGTAAATCAAGTTTACACAAGCGGTATTGCCAAACGCGTGCTAAAATATGAGCTAAAATATTATCGGAATATAAAGATCTCTCATGCCAAAGTACATTTTAAAATGCAGATGTCTTATTGACATGTTCTTTGTAGTTTCTAGAATATACACAAAGTTTTTATTTAGTGTTCAGAACAATATGCATGTCAGGTTACTTAAGTTATTAAAGATGCATATTTACAGTCAGTCTAGTTACCTTAGTTACTTTATTGTAACGCATACATGTTATCAGATTACCTGACCACTCACCAATAAATATCATGAATGAAACAAAAAATATCGCAACACAGAATCCTATGACCGGATAGAGCTTACTACTTTCAATAAGATCAGCTTTTGTACTAAGTATAGGTTCTCTATACTTATTATCCAAAACACCCTGCGTGTACTCTGCCATGTCATTCCACATCTTCATGAGGCCCGCTTCATGAACAAACTCAACAGTTTGCATCATCCAATGCCGGTTGACAGTGTTCATTACAAAAAACCAGGGTTCCAGGTCAATCTCTTCTTGTACATGGAAGCAGTCTAAGGTCAGTGCGAATTTCTTTCGGTATTCTGCCCTGTATTTCTGTACATACCATTTACTCCACCGCCCTTGACTTATCCAACCTAGTTTTCTGGTAACATAATCATAACCACTTAACTGTAGCCCTCCAACACATGCGTAATTCTCTGAAACATTTCGTTTTTTACAAGATTCTTCACTCTCATATTCCAATGCCATTTTCCATCCATCATGAAGAAACTCCTTAATAGTTTCGTAAGGTTTAGTTCCTATTTCAATTGTGACAACACTTGTAATTTCGTTTTCATACCGGGTACAAACAAGTATTCCAGCGAAAGTCAAACTAATACTTAGCCAGTTCTTTTGAAAGTGCACATCAGGGGAACGAGTGATCATTCCAAATACAGAAAATAAATGCACCGAAACAACACCCCCAATACTATATAATTTTTCTGAAATTTTGCTTTCTACTCTTGAAATAATTGCGAACAAAACTGTGCCCATAATCCAGCTAAAAAGATACATTATCCAAACTTTTGTCGACACCGGTTTTATCCATATGTCGTAGATGGCTGAGTTATTAGTTTTATTTTTTGCTTGCTCATCCTGACAATATAAGTAATGATATCCAGAGTAATATTGCAGGAAGATGCCAGAAACCCAAGAATTTTTTACATTGTATATGTTTTCATCTTGTGATATAAAATTTATAGGATCTGAATTACTATTTTCCATTGTGAAATTATGAATCTTTGCCAACTGAATTGCAAGCATTTGTTTTGCCCAGCAGTACTGAGCGTAAGGAAATCGTTTGTAATCACGTGATTTATATAACTTTTCACATAAGAAGTCATTTTGGAAACGAAAACTTTCTTCGTAAAATTTCCAATGAACGTATACTATTGATGACGCAATCCTATTTCTGTTTGCACTTCCCACGCGAAAGAATAACTTGTGGAGTTCTAAAATTTTGGATCGAGTTTCTAGAATATTTTCAGTCCAGCGTATATCACCTTGTCCAACAGATTCCTTGCAGTATGTTCCACATATCACTTTTGCATTTGCTACTTGTTTGCTTTTTGAGACAATGGCCAGGTTGATTTTTAATGCAGGCGTGTGTACAAGATACCGGTTGTATGATGCACAAATATATTGAGTTTGTAATTTTGAGTCACTGCATAAATCAATCGAGTCGGGAGATGGTACAAATGTTATGAGAATTGCTAATGTTTCAGTGGCCATAAGCAAATTTCTCATTGCTAATTGAGTATGAGAAACATCATATTCATAATGGTAAGGCTCATTTGTAAAAATAAGTATTATACTTAATAGCTTGACGTTTCGTTGCTGTCTATTGACGATTGGTTTGTCGTAAGTGTTGGAAAAGACTAACTGTTGATGATGAACTGCTCCATGATTCACGTTTTCGTAAAGGTTTCTTACGTTACCATGTAAATAAATGATGCTTTGAGCACTTGAATTCTGCAGTATTGTGTTAAATAAAATTGCATTTGTCGCAGAAAGCATGTGCACGTAAAGTAATATGCGACAAAACATTCTTAAAACTTGGGGATTAAGAAGAACTCAATAAATAACTTCGTAATATTCTGATACTGCTTTTCAACAAGGATTTTTAAATGTTTGCATGAAAAGTGCGAGTTAATAGAATGCACAAGTTTGTTCGTTTGTATTGGATATTATTGTGCTCTGTGGAAATGCAAAATGCAATCGCACATAGTCTTTAAACTTTAGGAACCACGATCGTATTCTTTTTACAACCTATTATTACACAAAAATTACCCTTGTTTTGTTTCAAGATGAAAATTTCTTTCGAAAAGTATGATTAATAATATTCGTATCATCTTATCTGTTAAAAATCTTTAATGTACGATAGCATTGTGTTGTTTTGGTGGCACGGTGTTAATCTAAAGTGTTGTTCATGATTTTAATCCAAAGTGTTGTTCATGGTGTTAATCTAAAGTGTTGTGTAGCCATCACTTCCCTTGTTAAAAATAATCTGCTCATCATATCATTAATTTTTAATACCATTGTCTGTATTTTTACCAAGCAAACATTAAATATCCTACCAAGTGCAATACTGTTTATAAATATAGAGAAACCCTGCATTTAACGAGGCGTACTTAATAATAATTGGAATAATGGGGACTTAAAGTTGATCGAAAAAGCTGGTTGTGATAAAAAACCCTACATGCTATAATTTATTAAAACGCTCAAAACTTTTTCTAATCTTTATCTTGATATTTGGAAGTTAAAATTTTTAAATTATTCTTTCGTGATCACAGGAAAAGGATATTTTAACACATAGTTACATAAGGATATCTCAAATTTCCTTATAATTTTTTTTTTCAACAGAAAAGTATGAAAAAATGAAATTTTTGTGGTTAGCTAGTCAACTACATCCTATCTTAGACCATCAGTTGTCGTTTTATCCATCCCAAAACATATAATAAAAAGAAAGTTTTATTTATTTGCAGTTTGAAATCAATAGTATGGATTTAATTCATCTTTGTGATTCCCATCAAACTAAATATTCGTACAATGCAATTAAAATAAAATCATTCAAGCGCTTATGTTGTAATTATAACAGTTCAAAATAACGTAACAAATCAATATACTCATGCTATGTATAAACGTCAGTTTGTTGTGTTACTTTTGGCGGTAATCACGAACAAAAGCATGGTGACAAGATGAATAGCGTAAAGATTGAAGTTACATGCAAATTTTATGCCAATGAAATGAAAAATTGTTTTGTTGATATAGGATACAAGGAAAATTAATATTTTTACGTGTATTGTTTCAACAAAATATTTGCACTAATGTTCAATGATTTACCTTAAAAATATAGAGACAAGAGTATCATAAAATCAATTTGTATTGTGAGTTTTGAAACCATATTGGAACATCTGCAATTTTCAACAACTTTGTACAAATAAGCGCTTAAATAAGCTAGTAATATTATAAAAGTAAGAACTTTAATTGTAAAAAAATAGTGTTGCTAGGAAGTGATGACATTATATAAAGGTAATATATACTTATAAAAATGCCCTAGATTTTTAATAACACTTAAGTAATCAAACAAAAACATGGCAATGCAACAAAGGAACCTTATCCATTAAGCTTCAATGCTCGTAATATTTTTAAAGATAGTTGCGTATACACCAACAGCAACTGCTAGAATATTATGAATATTTTATAATGGTTTCAAAATTATTTCATTCACTTCTAACCGGACGAAAAAATTTAAATACTATTTTTATTTTATATGATATATTAGCAACATAGACTCTGAAAAATAATTTTGAAAGCTACCTTAAATTTAATTACATAGGCTTTGACATTATTATTGAAGTACTTTGCAAAGTTGTTTCATTTTATTTAAAACTATCGTTGTCACTTTCACAGAGCTTACTAAAAATTTAAAAATGCTGCTTAAAATGAAGGAAACATTATATGTGTGCTATGACGAGTAGGAAATAAAGTAAAAATGTCAAAGAATCACAATACATCATTAGAAATATGGATCCAATAAATGATTGGTATTACTAATTGTAAGTGAATATCCATCAAATAATTTAAATGTTATCAGTTTCTTTGATCAATAAGCCCAAAGAATACATAACCCCAATTTATGCCATACTTGATAGCAACCCAATGTAAGCGAATTGATATAATGTGCTCAAAATATATTTTCCTGTAGGCTCTATCCCTTATTAAATATTCTATGCATGCTCATCATGAAATCAATTTTCAATTTCACACAATCGTATAAAAGCTATATCAAAGAATTTAGAAGAGCTTAAATGCATCACTTTGTGATTAGCAGTGAAAGCCATACAACAATCAATTCCACACTTTAAACTACCATCATGTGGTTTTTCTTCGTATTTTGTATTACAAACTCTGCGCTTGGAAATATAAACGAGAAAATAGGCTTCAAAGACGCCATATATCCACAAATTACTAACCTCCCGGAAATCATTAATTCCTTTTCCCAGCTGAATTGCCTTGTGCAAGTTGAAAACTACAAAAATGTAAATCTAAAACCGATTGATTTTTCTATTATTTTACGTAGACTACATGTCATGCCCTTGGAATCACAAAAACAAAAATCCAGACGTCGTCTAGCGAGAGGATTCCAGTTGACTTTGGAGAGGCCAAATTCTAAGAAACCAATTGATTGTGCTCTAAACGAATCTTCTTCATTTCAATCTAACTGCTCATACACACATAAATTCGTAAGTATATTTAGACATTTAGATATTTGCTTTTGATTTAGCTTTAAATGTCAGTTTGGTTTCTGCTAACTTTTTAAAGAATTACGTGTCACAACTTAATAACCACTTCTAACCTCCATGAATAAAGGCAATAAATTAAGTAATTCTAGCTCAAAACGAGTCATATGACGTGATATATACAATGCATTGTTTTGACTTTACAGGGTGGGCGTATGCCAATTGTAGGATCTTGCATATGCCTCAACAAACTGCGTTTTCAAGTGAGAACAAAACCATGGAACTGCCTAGTTCAAGTTGAGCTTTACCCTGATCTTTCTTATTGGATTAGTCCCAAAATATTTATGCATGAACTAGCAGCAAATGATATATCAGTTGAATACATTGATCAATCAATACAACCTCAGGTAATCATTCTTATTGAGATGAAGCATAAAACAGTTTCTTTACTTATGGACTGGATGAGTTCTTTTCTTAATCACAATCTGGCAAACAACACCTTTGGTTCATCCGCTGTTATGGCTAGGTTTCTGACAGCGCATCCTCAAAATATACAAAATTTGAATTTTGAGTTACGTGGAGAGATTACTGAATTGCAAGATACGGAGCCTTGTTTTGAATGCAGAAAGTTTCATGGATTTTTTCCTTTACCACAATTGCGTCAGCAGAATATCTTACCAGATAAAGCATTTCTTTCAATCATCAATCCAAATGGAGGCTTCGCATATGAAACCAATCAACGATGGTACATTTATGGCCCAGAAACATCGGAATTATCAGATGACCATCGAATCTTTTACGGAATAATCCGACACCTTCAGAGTTGCCCAAACTATCTCTCAAAGAAATACGGTATTCGAATGAAGTCTTTAGGAAAACTCCCATTTCGTATGCCACATGATAAACTGTTTCACGGAATGGCAAGTCTACTTCTGGAAATTTTTGGCAACTCGTCATACGAAACGACTTTCAATGGTAAAAAGCAATGCATCAATGGGAAACTTTCTATTTATGCTAGAGAGCTAGATATTATTCCAGCTTCACTCTCAACATATTTGATAGTTCGAGGCGAGCCAACCAACAGAAGCCTTTACAGATGGTTGTCTTTGCCAAATAGTGTTACAAATCTCAAATTTGTGAGCTGTGGTGGTAACCGAGGAATGGATAATCTTCCTTTCGCGGAGTTAATAAACGTGTACGAATACCCGGTGTGGATTTGTATTATATTATCAGTCGTTTTGTTAGCGTTGACAATTCCTTTGGTTAAAAATGAGACGTGTGTACTTTGGGAAATGGGTTCTTTATTCAAGTACGTACTAAATACGACTAAAGTATTAATTGAGCAAGGAGATCCATTTTTTAGAAGCGTTGTGGTCAATATGAAATTATGGCCAGCAGTTGGGGCATTTCTTTTAGTTGGAGGTGTTATAAGCAACGCATACAAGAGCAACAACGTTTACAATATGATCAAACAAAGGAATTATATTCCATATGAATCGTTTGGGGAACTGGTTGACAATAATTTTACAATCTACACACGAATAGCTTATATGAATATTGGGGTAGACCTTTTTGAATTTAGAATGGGAAGAAAAAATTACTCGATGAGTTACAGTAGCCACGTCATAAAGCTAACTGACGTTACTTGGAACGCAATTAGATCTGAGGTACTTCAATGGAGCTTGGCTGCTGAAGCAAACTCATCAGACTTGTGGAAAACCATGGTTAACCATACAATGCTTCACCCGAAACTGGAACAAATGATTTGGAACCTAATTTCGCCATATGTGTTAGCCAAATTTCCTAGCTGGTATTCTGACCAAATAACCTATAATTCAAGCTACTTAGATCATACCTATTTCCCAAATATTATATGGAATAACGAAAGCGACATTTTGTATGAGTCTTTAAGAAAATGCACGAAAATTGCTTTAGTTACCACTGAACCTCTGGCTAATGAGTATGGTAGAAGATTGCAAAATGAAGGGAAGCGAGACGTGTATGTGGGACGGGAAGTATACTCAAATATTTCAATTACGATGTTTCTGTCTGGTTTTGTCAAACCACAAGTTCTTTGGAGAATGAAGGCCATAGTGTCGTCTGGACTTTGGGATTGGTGGCCCCAGTTTGTCCGGGAAAGTAGTGCATTTGCTTTGAGTGAAACACATCGATCAATTGAAGATGAGCGACCAGACATGAGTGGAAATATTTTGGTAATATTTTTGCTACTGATATTCGGTTGTTTGGGAGGAAGTCTTGTGGTTTGTGTGGAAATTGGTCCAAAAGCATATCGAGCATTTATAATTAGGATGGCAATTTTTTATGCTAAACTTAAGGAATATTTTTGTAGCATAAAACCTATAATTAGTTACCTGCTCAATAAAAACAAACGGGTTACGGGTTAAGGTTTGCATGCCAGGAAGAAAAGGAATAATGAAAAGTCATAAATGTATGTGTGTAATTGAATGGTAAGCAATCTAATTTGGACTAGGTTGATGAAGTAATCTATGAAAAAGAGTCCAAAGCATTTAAGTTCATTAAGAAATTTTACAGGAACTTTTCGTTAATACAGGAACGTTCCATTTCCTATTCGTAGGAATACAGATGACTTAACCGTACTAGTGCGTTAAGGCATTACTTTTTACGAGAACAAATATTTTCATGCGAAGTAATTATTTAAAACTTAAAATGTTCAGATTACCATTAAATTAGTTTACATTTGGGATGTCACTGTTGCCTATAGTAAAGTACAGTTACGTTTTAGTATTAATTGTTCTGTATTGCAATGGTCAAATGACATATTTACGTCATAAATAAATGTACGGCTGCTCATAACTCAAAGGCAGGTAATTTTTGATCCTGCAAAATGCGGACTTTTCCCCGCTTTTTCAATTTTCTCTCCAAATCATGAGATCATGTACGGATTTCTGCGCGCGCGCAAAATCATGCGTTTTTGAATAATCATTTTGAGGGCAAAATCGTTGTAAACGCATGTACGGCTGCTCATAACTCAAATTAGCAGAACGAATTCTTTTGGAGACTTTTGCTATAGCGTACCTGAACGAAAAATCTCTTGATTATTGATTAATTGCATGTGTGATACTGAAAAGAGAAAGGTTATGGTCATTGAACATTACACTAATGGAATTGTTTGACATGTTCATCAACTCATTTCATTCAGATGCGTGTCAATAATTCCTTGGAAAGTTGTGTAAAATGTATTTTACAGCTTGTAGATTTTGAATAGTAAAAACCATTACTTTTCAGATAAACATACACTTCTTAAGCAAATGCAGTTTACAACCGTGTCGTGCCAACATATTTTTTATTTTCGCATAGCACATGTGAAACAAGGCTTGTGGACAACTTTCAATAGAATAGAGTGCATGCAAATGAAATGTACTAATACATCACTACTATAAGCTCCAACTAAAAGTGTTTTTATATATGTACACATCTCTCATTCGTATTGGCGATCATCATTGTAACCACGTTTGTATGTTCAAAAATACTCTAACACCTTGCCATTCACTGGTTCTAAAAATAAATCTTTCGGTTTTATACGCACGTATCAAAACATTGTTCGTCTTCATATTATTGGCGTTGTAAGCATTCAATGAACTTAACCTATATTCAAAGAAAGCCGAACAACAACAACGGCGTTTTGTATCTGATGATTGCAAATTGTAATGCAATGTTGCAGGAGGTGATAATAAGTTTGATCACAGAAAACAAGGTACAAACATGTAAATACATGTTACATGGAAAACAAGGAAAATCTTCAATTTTTAAATTCCCTGCAAAAATTCAACTAAGAAGCAGTAAAGATTACATGACATTTTTCATACATACAAAACACTTATGTAATTCCATATTACTTGGCTTATTTAATTCAAATATTGTGTTGTCTTTGAATCTTAATAGAATTTAGTGTTGACACTCTGACACAATGGTTTGAAAAATATAATTTGAATCCATCAATCAAAAGTTCCAGGTAAATAGTAAATTCGTCTTTGACATTTTACCCATTTACATGCTTTCATTGAAAAAAGACAATAAAATATTTACTTCCATATCAAAACATGCACCTTGGTCAGGGACAGATGGTAAGCCGTTTGAAGAAATGCAAAAATGTACGTAGATGAAGTATTGTTTTACATTTCACATTGCATAATATTTTGTGGAAATGTTAAGTATGACAGTAAAGCAATTCCACAGAGTGGAATTACAATTTATTTTCATCTCTTAACTTTACGTTTTACACCGTGTCTCTGCTTTCTCTGGAACTATTTTTCACTTGCTACTGAAATGTGTAACTCATTTAGAAGTGCAGCATATTTTGGTTCTAGTGTTCACGTGGTAAGCATCAAACTGGTTGTAATTGATCAGTCATGATAATTTGTAGCTCATTGAAGTATTTATTGTTACATAATTTATTTTATTTCTTCTAAATTGCAGGCATTTTCTATTATATTTCTCGTTTGGTTCTTATTTGATACTCTTATCAGAGAAACAAAGATAAACTTATGGAAATGTGACCCACTCGAACAGGTAAAAATGTATGATTAGTGCTTTATTTTTCTAATTGAATCCTATAATTTTCTGTTTATTACAATCAATCTATTTAAGTATTTCTATTTAATTTATTTGTCGAATGCAATTCATTTTAAAAACCTTTTTTTAGAGATTTAGTGATGTGAATCCAGTAGTCCACTACTTTAATGTCGTGTTTAAGCTGTTCTATTTTAATGGCTTATGTATTACTGGAGTATACATTTTCAAAGGCGTAGAAAAGGTATGTGTCTAAATACTTATGATATATGCTACGTGAAGGTGTTTATAATTGACTTTGACAGTTGTTTATCATAATAATTGCTTTCATTTTAACAGGAGAGTTTTCAAATTTTAAAATTTTCAATAATTGCATTCGTAATTTTGCAAGTTGTTGGTATCTACCTGTTCTCTGTATTCTTCTCCATTCAATGGAGAACCGAGCCAGAAGATTCATCGGTGGCAGTCGTTACAAGCAATATAACAGGCGGTGATGATTACTTCCCAGGAGAATTTTCTTCTACTGAAAGTAAATACACCATAGAAATTTTTTTATACAAAATGACTTAACAATATAGACTTTAATTTTAAATGAGATAAAATACAATTCTAAAATCATTTACTTCAAATCATGTAGATGGTGACGATGGAAGGAGTTTAGAGATAGTATTAAATGTCACCACAGTTGAGAGTGACGATGTCTTCCGGACGCCAGACTTCAATGATACAAACAGTAAACCAACCACTCATATTCCATATCATCCATTAGTAACAGACACGGACGTGGAAGATTCCGATTCTATGACAACTCCAGTGCCAGCAATTACAGTGGAAACCATTATTGCTGTCCTTCCG
>JAQIXX010005615.1:0-13672 GCA_034700605.1 Willowsia nigromaculata | reverse complement strand
CCTCAGCTACCTTGTCATACTTACGGAGACCAAACACTAACCGAGCCAGAGATCTTACGACCATTTCTGCACCTTTCAATACCTTTTTATTAGTATTCCCCCAAACACTGCTCATATAATTTATTATACTAAGAACAAAAGCTTCAGAAATAAGCTTCAAAGATTTCTCCGATATCAAATGCCTAACCGAATAAAGTGTTTTCATTCTAATGAAGCATAAACTGACCATTTTGTTTACATGAACATTGAACTTGAGCAAAGGATCTAAGTAAAGACCCAGACATTTTAGGAAAGGTGATGTTCGTATTTCAATATCATTAATGATAAAACTAAATGCATTGACCTGCCTTTGCAAGCCAGGTGTAGAAAACACCAGCAATTTAGTTTTTTCTACATTTTGAGTAAGTGAGTTCTCTTGTAAGTATAAAAATATTTTGCTCATGCCTAACTCTACTTTTGCCTGTAAATCCTCTAACATATAATGCTTACCCACAAAGATAAAATTTGAGTCGTCAGCAAAAATTATGCTAACGTCCTCTGGAATGACCTCAGGAAGGTCATTGATGAACAGGGCAAAAAGTATTGGTCCCAAAATACTGCCAGCAGGTACACCAATGAGCGTCTTTTGTATATCTGACCTTTTCCCATTGATATCAACATATTGGTATCTATCACTCAAATACTCCGTTAACCATACTGTATTAAGGCCATACCGATTTCTTAATTTTTCTAATAGTTTACCCCTGTGCACACATTAAGATACATTGCAATCAATAACCTGGAGAATATTATAAATATCTAAGGTATCGACATTACATTTTAAAAAAGGTGCTTGAGAACATTTTCAAATATTTTCACTTCAAAGCTCTTAAGCCATGCCGAGAGGTGGGGAATCCAACTTGGCTTAAGAACTCCAAAAAGGCTTGGTGGTCCCTAGCCAAAGTGATGATAGTGGATAAGAAGGAAAAGGGTCAGAGAATTGAGGAAATTTTATCTCAATGAAACTGATATTATGTCCAATGCCACAAACTACAAGTTTCAAAACTGCGACGCAATTAGGGAATGCGTTTGGGAAAGATTGGGAAATTCAATGAAACACTTGGAGCTTTGCTTTGTCACCATTTCATGAAACTTGGAGGAACTGGTTCTCCGTGGTATCACCTTGGAGACAGAGAATGACGTCATGGAACCTTTGGAATGGGAGGAGCCGCAGTTTGGAAAGCAGAAAAATTTAAAACTTCTTAAAGTTATTCGTGCAGACATTCCTGTCTCTTGGATGGAATTGTTGCCCCATTTTATAAATTTACAGGTAACGTTTTGAATGCACAATCTTCTTTTATAATTTATTTTATTTAAAATTAATTAATTTTTTCCTCAGGCATTGAAGGCAGTTGTGAATCATGCAGATATTTATAAAGCAATCTCAATCATTCGTAATCACGACCCAAAAATGCTGAAGCTAAACTACATCGATATAGAAAGTGATTTTGAACAAGACTATGAGCAATCTCTTCGTCCTGCTTTTCTGTTCCTGCTCCAGTTTCCACCATGGCAGAGGTCAAGAATAGGCAGGCGTGGCACACAACAATGCAGAAGCTACTTTTAACTGTGAAGTCGTTCAACTCGGACACCATCACCAGTGGAGAAACCAAAACCCATCTGGAGTCAGCAGACAGAATTTGGTGTAAGATTGACGCTTATCATACTAAAATACTTGATGCATGTATGGATGACGCAACAGCAACCCTACAGCAGGAAGTTCTTGCGCCAATGGAAAAGTGCTACAATGATGTCAAGACTTGTCTATACAATCTGAAGCCACCAGCCTCATCATTACAACCAAAAGGAAACATCAAAATTCCAAAATTGGAGTTACCAACATTTACTGGCAAGTATGAAGACTGGACGTCATTTCAAGACTCATTTGGTGCCTGCATTCATTCGGATTCAATGCTAGCAGGGTCACAAAAGCTCCAGTATTTGAAGTCTTGTGAAAAAAGTGATGCACAAGGTCACATCAAGGCATTCTCTGTCACAGAAGCCAACTACCAGGAGGCGTGGGACACTTTGGAAAAACAATACAACAATCTGCGTGAAATTGTTCACAGTCTAGTGAGGAAGCTCGTGTTTCAACCATCAATAAAACAAGAATCATTACCATTATTGAAACAGTTGCTTACCATAACAATGGAATGTCTCCGTAGTCTGAAGGTCTTGGGCCGACCTACAGATAAATAGGATGACGTCATAACAGTCATAATCATCGAAAAATTCGACAGCGACACCAAGGCAGAATGGGCAAGGTTGCTGAAAGGGACATCAGTACCGACATTACAAGACCTTCAAGATTTCATCGAACAGCACATTAGAACTCTACATGCATGGGGATCTATGGAGCACCAATCCACAACAGTCACTACAAAAAGAATCAACGTGGGTCACTCATCACCAAGTTCATGTCAATATTGCAAGGATAATCATCAACTTTATCAGTGTGCCCAGTTGAAGGAGATGTCAGCTGAGAGGAGAATGGCTGCGGTGAAAGCTCTTCAGGTTTGCCTTAACTGTCTTAAAGGTGGTCACATTTCAAGGGATTGTCAAAGTTCCGGTCGTTGCAGAAAGTGTGAAAAGAAGCATAACACATTTTTGCATGTAGACAATCAATGGAGAGCAGTCAATTCATCCAATCATCATGGGGAGGTCTCATCTGGAAGCAGCGGCAGCAAGCCATCCTCCTCAAATACAAACATTCGCATTATTCGCACATCAGGAGTTATAAATTCACCAGAAGTCATCAATTCAGCTACTCTACTAAAGAAAGCATTAGTGGATGTTTATGACAGCGCACAGGCCAAGACGTCACTGAGGGTCTTCATAGACGAGAGAGCAGAAGGAGGAAGTATTCGAGAAGCCAGCATGCGTTCACCGGGTCTCAGAAAGCAACGTACCAATGTCACCGTTATAGGAGTTGGTGGTACAACAACCACCACGGCCAAATGGAAGACGTATGTAAAGCTTTATTCACAAATTAATGACGGCTCAATTGATGTGGAATTTCTCGCAGTGCCACAAGTCACAGGAGTCATCAATCGAGTTCAACCAGGAAACCCAAGGAGGCGGAGTCACATTGCAGGGCTGCAGTTAGCCGACCCTCAGTTTCAACATGGAGGAGAAATCGACATCCTTCTGGGATCAGATGTAGCACCTTACATTATCAAACAAGGGCTACGCAGATCAGACCGCAACGCACCAGTTGCACAGGAAACAATTTTTGGATGGGTCCTGTTCGGGAACGTCACTGATTCGCCGCAGCAGTCCATCAAAATCATCAACTTCACTTGCACCATAAGTGAAACATTACAAAAATTCTGGGAACTTGAGGATGTTCCAGATACACCTACATTAACAAGGGAAGAAAACAAATGCGAGCAACATTTTCTCCAAACGCACAGTCGACGGCCAGATGGGAGGTACATTGTCTGCCTTCCGTTCAACGAGAAGAAGGTTCAACTTGGAGAAAGTAGGAGTCAAGCTTATCGTCGTCTGATGTCACTAGAGAGAAGATTCAATAAGCATCCACAGTATAAACAAGCATACATCGATTTCATGCGGGAGTATGAGCAGCTCGGCCATATGGAGAAGGTGACTAATAATAATTCAAAATGCACATTTTATCTCCCTCATCATTTTGTGCTTAAGGAGGATAGTACTACAACCAAACAGCGAACAGTTTTTGATGGGTCTGCCAAGTCGTCAACGGGGGTCTCATTCAATGATGTCCTAATGGTGGGGGCTACAGTTCAGCCTGACCTCTACACTCTACTACTACGATTTCGCTACAACAAGATTGCCCTTAAAGCAGACATTGCGAAAATGTACCGCCAGTTTGTCGTTCAAGAAGCAGATAGGGACTTCCAGCGGATTTTGTGGAGAGAAAGCAGCAACCAGCCGGTGTCGGAGTACAGATTAACTACCGTCACATTTGGGACAGCAAGTGCGCCATTCCCAGCTACAAGATGCCTTAATCAGCTCGCCAAAGACGAAGGGGAACATTTTCCTGCAGCACCAGCAGCTTTGGAGACTTCTTGTTACGTGGATGATTTCTTTGGATGTGCAGTGTAAATGCAGTGCAGTGCAATGTGCAGTAATCAATTTTGGGAATGATCAAGACCCCAGCAGCAGCATCAATGCTCTTGGTATCAAATGGCAGCCAACAACTGACGAATTTTTATTCAGTGTGAACATCAGTTCATCCCAACCAGCAACAAAACGATACCTTTTACCAGAGATCGCAAAGACATTTTATCCTCTAGGGTGGCTGTCACCACTCACCATTAATGCAAAATTATTATTGCAACGAGTTTGGCTAGCAGGAAATGACTGGGATGGAGCAGTGTCATCGCATATTCATGACGAGTGGAATGAATATCTCAAGAACCTGATGCAGGTGGACAAAGTGAGGGTACCTAGATGTGTTGTATTTTTAACCCCTGCGTCAGTTGAACTCCACGGATTTTGCGACAGTTCCGAGCTCGCATACGCATCAGCAGTTTACATCAAATGTACTTATCATGACGGCAGCGTCACCGTCAACCTACTTACTTCCAGAACAAGAGTTGCCCCTCTCAAGTGTGTATCATTGCCAAAACTTGAGTTGTGTGGTGCTGCATTACTGGCGAAAACAATGAAAGCTGTCCAAGCATCAATCGAGTTACCTGTTAATATCCATTGTTGGACAGATTCATCAATCACCCTCAGGTGGATCTCATCACATTCCAGGAGATGGAAGACTTTTGTAGCCAACCGGGTCTCCAAAATACAGACACTGGTGCCACCTGAGCACTGGCATCACATCCGGAGTGAACATAACCCTGCAGACCTGCCGTCAAGAGGAATCACAACGGAACAACTTATAAATTCAGATCTATGGTGGCATGGGCCATCATGGCTCCAACACACATCTTACCCAATATCTACACCAGCATGCCAAGAAGATGAAGTTAAGAAGGAGGAGAGAGCAAAACAATTGCTGGGTCTTCATCTTTCAAACAATTCAACCCACACAACGCTTCTCAACGCTTTTTCATCATTTACAAAGCTTTGTCGTATGAGCTCTAATTTAATTCGTTATCTTGTCTTTCTCAGAAGCAAGAAGAAGGAGGTGATAACAGGTCCAATCTCTGCACTGGAGATCAATTTAGCCAAGACAAGATTGATTCAATGGGCTAAAGCAGTGTCATTTCCGGAAGAAATTCATCAGCTGAGAGTTGACAAAAACCTAAAATCTTCAAGCAAGCTTCTTCAACTTTTGCCATTGCTTGATGTGGATGGTACACTTCGAGTTGGAGGAAGACTGCAGAATTCCAGCTTACCTGAAAAATCAAAACATCCTATTATTCTACTGCATAACCATCCCGTCACAAGGCTCATCATCGATGATGCTCATCATTCTCACTTGCATAGTGGTTTTACCTTAACTAATGCAACACTTCGAAGAAGCTACTGGATTCTAAGGGACCGTGACACGATCAGACATTCAAACATAGGAAATGTGTCACTTGTCGTCGCATCAGGGCTGCCTCAACGCAACAGTTAATGGGTAACCTCCCAAGGGGTCGAGTCACTGCAAATCGTCCGTTTCTAAATGTTGGAGTGGACTTCGCTGGACCACTTTCAGTGAAGTTGAAGAAGGGTCGACATTTCGCTGTGGAGAAGGCCCACTTTTGTGTTGTCGTATGCCTATCAACCAAGGCCATTCACCTCGAAGTTGTCACGAGTTTGTCCAGTGAAGCTTTTATTGCCTGTTATGCCAGAAAATCGATTGCAACAGTAGAACAGCATTCATCAGATGACTCAGCATTTCTGGAGCAGGTGGAGGAACGAGTACCTGACTTCATTGCAGCAGCGGTTTAAGTGGAATGTCAAACGCGATAACTTACACGTTGGAGATTTGGTCATCATTGCTGATGATCAGATGAAAGTAACCAAATGGAAGCTTGGTCGTATAACCGAAACTCATGAGGGCAAGGACGGTCTAGTCAGATCAGCTACTGTCAAGGCAGCGTCTGGTGTGTTGAAGCGTCCTGTTACAAAGTTGTGTCCTTTGATCTATCACGATGAACAGTAAACTAATTATTTCATTGCTTATCAGTTATTTTAAATTATGCCATTGTTGAAATGTATTATGATCTAATCATTTGCCAGTTGTTTTGTTTGTAAGGTGTTGACTTGGTGGGTAGCGAAACTTAATTGTCAAGGGTGTTGGGACATTTTTCTTCACCTGGCGCCATTGGTCACGGGTTCCGTTCGGTCGTCATCTGTGGGATGGAATTATTGAGATTTCTTTAATTCTTAAAATACAAAATAAGCCCATATTTGATTGATCTGCGGTCCACTGGTGCCACTGGGTCTAGCTACTTAATGTCCGGTTTCTCGGTCCGTCGGGTGTGAATAGTCATACTGGTTATGTATTGTTAAATTCAACGTTATTATATGACTAGAATCACTTGAAGAGTGATAATATATTGTATTTACTTCATGGTATTTCTATATTGCCACAAGTGCGCAATAGGGGGGAGTGTTCATAACGTAATCGTTCTGAAACTGTAATGTTCAATTTTGATTTAATCATGAATTCAAACTTGTATGTATGTTGTATGTAACTTAGTTGTTCTTCAGAGGTGGTGTATAATACGCCATCTAAACTCAACATTAATACTTTTTTGTACTTGTAATTGGGCTTACTATGTATTTTGTATGTAGTTTGATTCATAAAATGTGATGACAGTTTGTCAGTGAGAAACGTGTACTGATTTGTGCTGTTAATCTACGTAAAAACTGAATAGCCCGTGAGGTCAATGAGCTGTAATTGTGTTTAGCCAATCAGAACATGACAACTGTGAGACGCTTCCAGAAACTTCTCGAAGCTTTATTTTTATGTAGAAGCATGTAGTACGTCTGCTGCGATTGAATTTTATATTGTAAAAATGCCATAAAACAAGTATGCAACCTTGTCTCTTGG
Source organism: Willowsia nigromaculata (assembly GCA_034700605.1). Classification (NCBI taxonomy): domain Eukaryota; kingdom Metazoa; phylum Arthropoda; class Collembola; order Entomobryomorpha; family Entomobryidae; genus Willowsia; species Willowsia nigromaculata. The sequence continues at coordinate 6,651 of JAQIXX010005615.1, read as the reverse complement.
CCCACTTCGCTGACTGAAATTGTTGTATCAGCATCACAAAGTCTCTCCATTTTTCTTTGATTTGACAAATTGAAGCATTAAAAATACGCTAACAGTGCTTTCAATAAATTAATAATTAATATTTCGACTGATCAGTAATTACCTGTGTTTTCTGTGCACTAATTGATTTAATTTGAGAGCATTTATTAGACCACCAGTTTTACTCATCATCACGATCATGAACTTTACTCACATTTTCAACCTTTGACATAGATTGATGACCTTAAGTCATCTGGTCCTTCAGCTAGAAACTTTCCTTACATTTTCGATGTTTAGTATAAACAGAATCCGAAAACATTTCCGACTCGGATTTTGAGTTGTTCATCAAAGCGTTTCCAAATGTGGAAATTTTTGAAACCAATAAAATCAACAATTTGAGATTTGCAATGATTTGTGAACGATGGGCAAAACTTGTGAAATTTCATAGTACTTTCGGCAGTGAAGTGGATGAGATAGGGCCGCTGGGATTTGGTCCTGACTTGAATACTGAAGATGATGTTATTCGTCATCCTAACATCACAAACTTGAAAAGATCAAATTTGCACATAATTGGTTAGCACAGATCAAGAACTAGTTGTTTTAATTATGGCCTAATCAAAATTATTTTGATTTTATGCAGTTCTAGAAACATTTTCATTGAATGGCGAGCAATTAACATTGAGTATGGGGAGGACCAATGGGGCAATTACACTAAAACATCCCAGCCACATTGGATTGGAAAAGAGTTTGAAACGCTTCACCGTCTAAAAGTATTTCAGCTCATAGGTTCAAAGGTAGATATTGAACTTCCAAAAATAGTCAATCTCATATATTTTAGTGTTCAATGTAGTTTTGAGCAATATTTTATAGTTGTGGCACAAGCCTCAATGGGAGCTCATTTTCACCAGATACTTGGCGCACCAGGTAAATAATTGAAGGAAATAAAATTTCTCTAAACAACTTTTAAGAAAACGATAAGAATTGCGTAATAAATTGAGCGCAAAATAAACAAGACAAATGTGATATGCTGTGTTACTTGGATGCTTCAGGGACGCAATTTGTTATAGTAAAAAATTGCTGGATATAGTTCAAAAATAATTAGATGGTAAATTCCTATGAATAAATATTTCTTTCTAAAAATTACAGCTCTTATACATTCACACTCATCTTCTCTTTTTACATGCATTTTGTTTCTGCAAACAACCGCAACCGTTCCAGCCATAGATGGTACGGCATAAGGCATTTTAATTCACTCAGATTGCCCCAATTATAATGCGCCAGCATTCCTCAAATGAAAGTTTGTTGACAACAACAACAGGTTGCTTGGTGTTAAAGGCAGCTTTCTTGTTATTTCCAAATTTTAGTTAAATACTTTTAATCCACTGAAAATTTTCACTGTGGTATTTACGGTATTTTAAGGGATTTAATCTTGTCGTTTATCAGTCTTCAGACTAATTTTTCTGAATGTGTTGAAACCTAATTTTTATTTGCGTGATCGCTTTTTAGTTGAAGTAATTTTAAAATTAGTTCCAGAACCATACAATAGGTGGTTCTTTGGGAACATTTTTCATTAATGATTTTTTAATTTACACTTGACTCATTACAAATTTACCAGGATGAGGCGTACCAGACAGTCAAAATCATTGAAAAGAGATGATGTTCAAAATCCTGTGGAGCCAGAGAGAGGAAATGAAACACACAGAGCAATGCTAAATGATGTTGTAAGTTTGTGTTACTTAATAATTAGTTAAAACTTTAACAGCAGGGAACATACTCAGCCATTAGTTACTGACGAGAATTGCCCTCACAAAACCCATTGTTATGCTTTAACAGGTGCTCGAGAACATATTCAAGTATTTGGGCTACGAAGACCTCAAATCATGCCGACATGTGGGAAACACTATTTGGCTTCGAAACTCTAAGAAGGCTTGGTGGACACAAGCAAAAGTGGTGTTCAAAGGAGAAACCAGAGTGGCAGAGAGAGTCAGAAAATATCTTAACCAAACTGAGATGACATCAAACGCCATAAACTACAAATTTGAAAAATATGATGAAACCCGCGAGGGTGATTTCAAGTGGTTTTGGGACAGTGTGGGAAATTCTTTAAAGTATTTAGAAATTAAATTTGCAAGCTTTCAATCGGTGGATTCATTTCGGCAGCTGCTTTACATTCAGTGTCCCAATCTGGAAAAGTTGTTGATTACGAGTTTTCATTTTACAACCCTTGAGAAGGCATATGAACCCATGAAATGGGAGAGCCCACGGTTTGGAGAACAAAAGAATTTGAAAGTTCTTAAGATTCATTTTTTAGAATTACCTGTGTCATGGATGGAATTGCTATCTCATTTCCCAAATTTACAGGTACTACACTTTGAGAAATCTTGATAGTCATTTTATCATTTATAATTTTGTAATCAAAGTTTAAAGCATTGAGGAAAACCTGAGGACATGAAGTACATTGCGTAAAATACCTTAGGACTACTTTACTTTATTTACCCTAGGACCTAAAAGTTACGGAACAAACGGTGGACATTTACAAAGTGATCTCAATCATTCGTCAACACGACCCCAAGATGCTGAAACTAAGGAGCATCAATCTAGATATATTTCTTAAACAAGGTATCGACCACTCCATTCGTTCAGTTTTACTCGACTCCAATCTGTCTTTTAAGAAATTGGGTATTCGTTTGAAGAACTGTGAACCTCAATCGGTTGCGGATATTTTGGATTTTCATGCCAAATCCCTAAACGAACTTGTAATACAAGATGACAGAGAAAGTCAACGTCACAGTCCAAAACTGCTTCGACAACCTCTCAACAACTTAGAAAAGTTAACTCTCTACACACATTTTTTTCCGCTGCAGATTTTCAAGTGTACACCAAATGTGAAAAAATAGTGCTGGTAAACGCTAATCTTCAAGAACTGCTTAGTACTTATCGAAACATAAAGCTCAACTCATGCACGGAGTTAGTCGTACAAATTGGTGAAACCGGGGACAGGCCCAGCCCGGATTTGGTATTTTTCTGTAGTGCTTGTCCCAATCTACAAAAACTTGAGATTAGAAATCTCAACAATTTGAATTTTTCGATGATTTGTGAAGGATTTTCGAAGCTCGTTTCTATCTATGTTCTGTATGACAGTAGTGTGGACGTTGTTGGGCTTCTGGGATTTGATCCTAATTCCAACACTAAGGACGGGATTCGTCGTGCTAACATTACCAACTTGAAAGGTTAAAACTTGTATACATTTTTGCCCAACGATTGAGAGATTTAAAATAACTTATTTGATGTTGGTTGATTGATTGCAGATCTACAATCATTTACAATGAATTCCAAATCAATTTTTGGTCGAGCAAAGGGAATTGAAATGAAGAATGCTGGTGTCATTCGTAAAGAACTAAGCAAGTTACTTAATCTTGAAACTTTTGAGCTCATAGGCTACCAGGTAATGCAAATATCATTATCTTAACAATGTTTAATCTAACACTCAAGTATTAATCTGATTTTTTGGGGTTTTAAGTTCAATAGAAGCCCAGTTTGGAAAGGTCTTTTTGCCAAATACGGGAATTAATGAACTGAGAATTGAATAGTAGATGGTTTTACGGGGGAACAATGAACCACTGCTGTAAAGCAACATTTCAATTAATGTATATAATGAACGGGGTAATTATATAGATTTGAATGTCAATGTCTTTAAGGCATTTTCATACATTTAGTTTAAGATTTAAAATCTGATTTTGTAAGTGTTATTCAAAATGAGCTTATGACATAGAAATGTCTAATCTTCTTCATTACCAATAATAATTGTTTATTGGTATGTATTTGTGTGTTTACATAGCTTAACTTAATTCAAACATTCACAAATTACAATCTTGAAAACTTGATAAAGCTGAAATATGAGACTGAATCTTTTAATTTGTTAAAAATAGTTAGGAATAAATTTGCGGATACTTTATCGATTTTATGCATGTAATTTATGAGCGATACACAACTAAAGCGAATTGTTAGGTATTTTGTTAAAGAATTTAGGTTAAGGATTTCAACTGACTATTTTAATTTTGGATACTTTCGTGTTAACTTTAAGTTATTAGTTAATTTCGTTATACCAGTAATTCGTAAATTTGTTTCAATCCTTTAAAAATGATTGTAATAAAATAAGGGATACAAGGAACTTTGACACAATCACGACTTTGGTTTCATTTGTTTTCAAGTATAATATTTCCAAGACATTTTGCAAAAACACGTTATAATTTGAAAAATTTCTCAGCCTTACTACTTGTAATTTTTTGAGTCAATTATGTTGCAGTAGTGGCTCTTGATTAAATGTTTCCGACTCCACCTGCAAGCGTAAGGCAGCTGAGAACCAAGTTGTAGCTAATAAAAATTGAATAATCGTTGATTGCTGTTTGCAGTAAAGACAAGAAAATCAATAAGACTGAACAGATCTTGTGCTTTTGATAATGAAGAACAATTTTTAATAAAAGAAAGTTATTTGGACATGTATTAAAGGGATGTTTTTGGTGATGACCAGTGTAATAATTCATTCCTCGTATCAACTTTTAATGGAAAGACAATTGTCATCAGAGAAATCTTTTTTTAAATAATTTAATAACGAATGCGGAGTTTATAATATGTATCACTTTCGCAAAACAAAATTGTTTGTGATGATTTTAGTAGAGAGGTGCGTGGTCCATGACTGCTTGCCTACACCACACAAGAATCTGATATTATTCCACTTTTTTCAAAATTCATGGGACTCCAATTTTAATCATGAAGACTCTGGTGATAATGAAATAGAGGAAAGCTATTTGGTAACGTTGGAGTAGCCATTGCAGTAATTACAAAAGTTAAACTGAGATTGGAAAATAAGTGATTGTGCTTTTGACAGGATATTCAATATTTAATTGAGGATTTCCCAATAATGATGTTGATGATAAAAGCAATGCAGAAAATAAGCAAATTTTATTTGAGAAGTGGAAGTCGTAGACACCGACATATGACCACTCATAACTAATAAAAATAATTTACGGGAAAAGGATACAGTGAAGCTGAATTTTATAATTTTTAATTTTCTGTTTAGTCACAAAATAGATTGGCATGAACAGCATTCAATCTTGATGTAAAAATATCTGGCTTCAATTTTAAAATTATGTGCATTGCCACAATTAAACAGAACATACAGTGCAGCTTACCGTATTTGGCAAGCTACACGAACAAGCAAAAAGGTAAATAATTTAATGTAATCATTATCTCTGCAATCTGGTGTTCAATTTTTAGAGCATTGATTTCGTCTACATAGTTGATTGAGTCACTCTCATCATAAATATTCCATCAAATTTTAAAATGATACGCGAAAAATTTAGGACCAAGTGAATACTTTCCCTGTGCATTTAATGCTATTACTATTTTAATCACGACAAAGTAGTTTAACATCAGCAAGAAGGACTACAATGGGATAGTAGAATAGCTTGCATCAAAGCAAACGTTTCTTTGTTCATTTTTTACATGCACATCCTCCCTACAAGCATATAGAATCGTTCCATATGTACAGTGAAATCAAAACAATACAGAGCATTTCACTCTTAATGCCCCAATCCCAACCCACATGTTTTCCCCAAATATCTCCTTAAAAGTTTGTTGACAACAACAACAAGTTGTCTAGTTGAAAAGGCATTTTTGTTCATATCATCAAAAGTAACGTAATTTTTTTTATTGTTCTAATGTATCTCTCTATTGTATTCGCCGTATTTGAACCGACTTCGTCTTGTAATTTGTCTATGTTCACGACAGGTGGATGATTTCTTTAAATGTGTGAATACTTTCTCGTAATCAGTTAATTTGTTTAGATCAAATCTCAAGTAATTACTTGATTTTAAATGGTTTCAGTGTCAGTTCCACACAACTCATTGTTCTGGAAGATAATTTTCTATCACTAATGTTTCAGTTTACGTTTGAGTCAATGTGACATTATCTTAGAAAATATGGAGGGTCCAAGACAATCAAAATCGATAAAAAAGAAAGATGTACTCGAAAATGCGGAGCGAGAAAGAGAAATTGAAACACCGAAAGCATTGCTTATTGACATTGTAAGTAAATATAATTAAATTGTGTTTCAGAACTTCGTTTTATTCGTTAAGATTAATAAACTTATTTAGCAAATAATGTAAAAAAAGGTTTGTTTTTATTTATCATGTAATGGTTTTACAGGTGCTTCAAAACATTTTCAAATATTTGGGCTACAAAGATCTCAAATCGTGTAGAGGTGTGGGGAACACTATTTGGCTAAGGAACTCAAAAAAAGCTTGGTGGACTAAAACAAAAATTGTGTTTGAAAATTCTGAAGGAGGAACAGATAAAATTGCAAGTTTTCTTAACGAACCTGATATAAACTCTAATGCCATCAACTATGAGTTCAAAAATTATAGCAACTTTAGTGAGGAACTGTGGGACAATTTTGCTAATTCCATTAAACACCTGGAACTCACGAAATGCAGCTTTCCAACCGTGGATGCCTTTCGGTTACTTATTTACACAAAATTTCCCAATTTGGAGAAATTGATTGTTTACCTTGTCGACTTTGAAGCAAATACTGATGCTGTGGAACCCCAGGAGTATGAAAACCCAAAATATGGA
>JAQIXX010005614.1:0-13674 GCA_034700605.1 Willowsia nigromaculata | reverse complement strand
CAAAAATGTTCAAAATAGGACAAAATATTGCAAATATGCAAGCATGAAACGATTTCTTTCTACATGATTCATTCACACGCCAAATGATTTTGTGATAGGTGAAATATTAAAGAATAGGACAAATCCTAAAATCTCGTTCTCTGGTAATGACGATGCGAATATCAACAGTTAGTAAAGTTTCATTCACCAACTCGAGTGCCTATACTGCTCTCAAAACTCAAGCTTACGCAATAAGCTATCTTCTCAAGTTTGTATGTGTAAGTATAAAGTATAAAATTAGTAGTAAGAATTTATAAAATTGAAGGTGTGAGGAGTGGTAAGCACATTACACACTAGATAAACTCAAGTGCAAGTATTTAAGCTAGAAATATTTCTAGTTTTCTCATTAAAGTTTGATTTGACATAAAATCGACATATGGGTTTTCCGACTGGCAAATTGGAAAAACAAAATTTGGATGAGAAAAACAGACATGATTGGTGTCATATAAAGGATTCCCACTGGGAAGATATTTTTTGCTGGACAGAAGAGAACTTTTGACTTTATGAAGCTACGCATGAAAGATGCCTCCCTATTTGTTATACGAACTTACCCTTTTGTAACAGGACATCTGCTTTACTGAAATAAAAACCTAGTATATGCATGCCTATGATGCATAACCGTGTGTGGTAGTATGATATGCCCTTCAGTCTGGCATTTTTCTTATAGCATCTTCACTCCCAACTTCTTTATTTTATGACACCTTTCCCATTTGCCAAAAAGAGTCCAATTTCACGTGTGATTGTGGAGAATGACTTTTGAAGCTTACACCACGCATGCATATTAGCATACGACTCCAATAAATGCCTGGAGTGGCGGTGGATGGGATGCTTACGGAACGAGGAGTAAGAAGGTTATTGGATCGAATGCAAATCGAAGATAGCATCGACCATCAAGGTAAAACGTGAATATTTTTCTTGGGTGGCAAATGTGTTATTTCTTCCCGTGTTTTACTGATCCAAGCATTGGAAAAAATTCAAGATTTAGTTATACAAAACTTTTATTATAGTATTTTTAGAAGTAAAATGCATTCAATGAACTTGAATGCATACAAAAAATTTGTTTAGATGTGTGATATATCTGTGTGGTAGCAATATTCAAAAAATTTCTACTGTTAGATATTATCATTAATTGCTCATGATCTGTGAAACATTTTTTGCATGCATAATATCATATGAGCTGTCTGATAATATCGGATAGAATGAAGTCAATTAAAGTAAAAGTATCTTACCTAGGCATGATGTAATATCGTAGAAGAAGATGATAAATAAGAATGGGCCCACCAATTGATCCTTCAGTCTCATAGTATTCATTGTTCACCCGTTTTCTCTGCTGCTTTTCTATCAAATTTATTGAGTAATTGATACTCACTACAACGTCAGCAAGACTGTGTGAGTAAATATAGAGCAAATTTTACTGTTGGTGTATATTTAATGCTTCTCAAAATCGCGATGACTGGAAACATCCGCTGGATTGTTTGAGATGATGATGAACTATCCAGTTTTAGAGTAAATTTTCCTGCCCCTTTTGTTGTAAACTGTCGAAAGCGAGAAAAAGCTCTTTTCACTCTGTTTCAGCTAATCTGTTATCTTTCCGTGCGAATCTGTGAAGCACACCCTCTCCTCTCTGCTTTTTCTCCTTTGCGTCCAACACGTTGTCTACCACCTCAGCAACCTAACCGCAGCAGTAGGAGTCATCGGGGCAATGCGAGAATCTTTAGCACCCCAACCGTTTTGAGCATTTCGGTTCTCAATTGTTCTATCTTTTCAGTTTCTCGCGTCTCATAAGAATCTTGGAATGCATATTTTAAGAGGTATTCCTATCCTAAATTTAATTGCATTTTGTGTAAGTACATGTTTTATTTTCAGGAAGAGAGATTTAAAAAACTGATCTTCCAGTCTTATGGTTCATTCTCTAATCACCGCTGAAAACAGGCTCATTGACGATATAACTTTTCATCACTTTTAAATACTAATACTGTTAATGTATTCAAACTCGGAAAAGTTAGTGCTTCATGTCCATCACATTTATTACGCACTCCTAATTCGCTGCACTTAACAGTTAATATTTTATGCAAATAAATAAAACCATGTCCATGAACACATATGAATGCGTTTTGTCTAAAAAGTACAACCAAAAGAGTTTTCCATAAATACCACTGAGAAAGATTTAACTAATTTATGATTCTTCTTTTCTTTGTCTTCCCTGACTCACTTCCTGTATATTCCGGTCCAACGGAAACCACCCTTTTCAATGATCTCTTGTAAATTTTACACTTATTGTTATGTATATTCGTTCATTCAACCCAGTCTATTTTATTACTAGATTCACACTTGGTAAATACTTCTTTAGAGAAATATGTGCGTACACTGATTTCCATATTGTCTCGAATGTACTAAAACTCTATATTATTTTTTCTTTCTTTCTCAAGAACAATAAAAACAAGTACTGATAATGATTATAGCGAAGATGGTGTTGACTCCTATGCATTTTACGATGCTTTTTAGAGTAAATCGTCAGAAAAAAGTGTCTTTCTCACAAGTTCTATTACTGCACACAAAACCCATGCACCATCACAAAGGGAAAGAGTAAAAGTGCTGCTGTTCCTCTCTCTGGTGGTGGTTTGTTGTTTGGTGGTGGAGGATGAGGTGGTGAGTAAATCGGATAATGTTCATCTCAACTGGTTTGAGTAGAGACTGAAAGAGAATTGAGAAACAGAAAGGAAAGCAAGCCGCTAATGCTGCTCTTTCCAGGAAAAAAAGAGAACTTATGGAGGCTTGCTTGCTAGATTGGAATGAGTACAAAAGGGTATATGGATTGTCTGCTTCCCTTCTTTTCCGAATGATGCTACCACTACAAATAGTACAAGAACACCACGCAAGTTTCCCCGGTTTAACTGGAACAATACTTTTTCCTCTTTTTTACAAGAAGGGAGTATAAGTTGAGTTTCCTTACTTCCTATTTCGTGTAAAAGCTGTGTGGCTGTAGTATGTATTTGAAAGTGGACTGGGTTCAACTCCTATCTTCGTTCTTTTCTGCTAACAACTCTAGACTTTACTCAGGCTAGTGCCGCTCCAGGGTTTCACTTCACCACCACCACCACCACCACTGCTTCGTTTTCGACGGGAGGAAAAAAAGCAAGGAGGAAAAGTCGTGTATTGCACCACCATGCAACAACCACCAAAAAAGCTACTGTTGCAGCGATAAATGTATGAAGCGATAGCGATGTATGTAGATAAGGGAAGAAATGTGGGAGATCTTCGTTTGTAGAATAAACGGCGGAGGTGACCACCCCGATAGAAAGAATTCTCTATATGAGACGGGAAGAGTGACCATCCCACTAATTTTCATGATGCTGTATATAAGTTTTCATTTATGAAAGGGAAACAAAGGGAAAAACATGAAAAAATAAGCACACATATGCGGATCAAATGGCAAGAAACCTGAATTTTAACTGTAGAAATTATAGGGACATTTTGATTGCAAAATTTGAAACATATACCCATGCTTACAACACAACTGCAAAATAGCGTTCACGTATCCCTGCAAAAAAATATACCTGACCATTTGAAACGATTGCACAAATTAAAACTCGATTCCTGTCATTAGCACTTGTCACTAGACATTTTATATAGGAAAACAGCAATAATTATACAAGGATGCATTTTAACATCTTCTACAATCCCATCATGTAGCAATCGCAATGAAGATTTTGCTTATCCAAATGAGTGAAAGCTCAATTCAAATGTTGTCACATGAAAATACATTTTCATTCTGGCCCTACAAAGAGTTTGAACTTGTGCGATTGTGATACAAAATCCTTCGTCTAAAGTTGTTTTCACACAGTAATGAACACAACTTCTCTAATGTGATGGAAGTGAAGTAGTATTACAAATCTTGATGAGTGCATCAAATTTCTTTGAAGCAGACATATTTTATTGAAAATTCAATTCTTACGATTAGTTACTTATATAGATTTTACTATTCAAAAAATTTATTGATTGTATTTAAAACTCCATCAGATAATAAAATCATGTATTCAGAATATGACCTTCTCAAGTCTTGAATTTTCCAGGGGGTTCACTGGTTGGAAGTTGGAACAAGAGTTTTCCTGCACCTAGTTGGCTTTCCCAGAAAAGCTGAAAGATACGAATGCCATCCATTGGGTAAAAATAGTAAAAGTTTGCTTTCTAAACTTTCTCGGTTTTACATTTCTTCCTGTCGTTCCTAGGTTGTGTTGCGTGCAATTGATTCAATGCTATTTTAGATTTTAGACCGCAATCCAATATAATATTGTACATATAAGAGAAGTAGAATTAAAATAAAAGTTGTATAGCGAATCATGATTTTTAGTTTTACTCGAGTCATCCACATTTCTCGTTTGTCATTGTTGTAATTTGTCTGGTTCAGTAACATTGTAACTCTGAAAGACACCTTTTTACGTGAAAACGCTAAAATGAAAATGAAATCATGCTAACATATGACATGTAGAACGGTTGAACAAAGCTTGAAAACGCCTATCACAAAAAAAGTATAAAAAAAACATGTAAACAAAAACAAACCCGTGGCTCACTGCAAAACTAAAAAATATGTTTGTCCAAATTCAAAGAAAGCAAGTTTACGATTTCTACTACCATTTTTTTTACATAGATTTGGTCGAGTGCATTTTTGAGTTATCACATCTTCACATTCAATGACATTCAATAAAAGTTCATTGATCGTACCATATTGACTATTCAATTCAAACGCTTCATCAATGCCATCCGATCATCAGGACATCATCATCATCCCTAAGGAAACTGCGTGCTGCGTGTTTGTGTTCATTGAGGACACTTGGGGTTTTGTCTATTTGTCTCATGCAGAAACTTGCTCATCCATCGCACCTTCAACGTTGGACCGGAAAAGTTTTCACTTCCATTTCGCAGAAAATATTGGGAAAAGCTAATGCGACTCCGATTGATTGCGTTTTTGCTGCTGCTTACCTGCGACTGATATCCTACAAAGTCAGCCTTACAATCTGAATTGACCATGTTCTTTAAACACTTAACAGCAGTGACTGCTGTGATTCTTTTGGCAGGATCTGTGACCAGCATTCATCTTAAAAAGATACAAGACTTCTGTCCCACAACTACTCCTATGGTGCGACCAGATTCGGCAAATGAAGTTCTCCTCTTCAACGAGGAAACAATTACTGGAGGGCCATGCTTTTCACTGGACGTCCGCACCCATAGGATCCGGAACTCTGTTCATGTTACCATTTATAGACATGACGTGTTCGATGTATGCAAAGATTTTGTGGTCAACGGAGTAGAAATCATAGGGTTAGGTTACTACAGCGGTCTTCGAAATCGCAGGATTGCATTTGGCAATATGGTGCGTGAGGATGTGGCGGTTATGATGGAAGCATGCGATCACAATGGGAAAGATCTAACGGAGTAAGTTTGTAATCTTTTATATTAGAAAATGGTAATACTGCGTGTAGCTATACTTAATGACAACGATTTGCATCAATAATTTCATTTAAAAAATGGTTTTTTCTTTAAAAAAAATAGCGCTGTTGACGACTTCCACGTAGATTATGCGTCCATTCCTTTGAACTACCAAGAGTTTAAGGATTGTGAAAAGACTGGACTGATTCCGGTACTGCTAAAGCTACTGTAAAAATACTATTTACTCAACTTTTAGCTAGCCATCAGATTACCGGTTTTAAATAAGTAATTTGTCAATTGTTTTTTGAAGGGGTCAGATCTAGTCAACAGCATTCGGATTTACGCATACAGGCCTCAAAGCTTGGGCCAAGGTGGTTCGAAGGCGGATAAGGTGGTAGCGTGTGCTATTTGGTCATACAAAGGACTCAACTATACGTATCCTGGCGCACTACATCCAACTAGACCTGTTTATATGGATTTTATGTGAGAGAAACAGTTATCCACACTTTAAACTTAATGGTCTCATGTAATATGACTTGTAATATTGACTTACTTATTTTAAAAATTAAAAGTGCCGAATTGGATTTATCGAGTCCAACACATCCGGATGTTTATCGATCAGTGGGTAAAATATCTCGTAATCCGGTGATAAAGAAGTTTCCAGCACTTAAATGCAAACAGCCAATATCACCTCCGCCACCTCCACCGCCTCCTCCTCCTCCTCCTCCACCGCCACCTCCGCCAGATGTGCCATGCGCCAATTTCGCAACCTGTGCAATAGTACAATCGCATATCGTGGAGCCAAAAGATAGCGTCTTTTCGAGTACGTACATTTCCTTCAGTGATACATGCAAATGTACCCACAAAGACATGAAGACTTCGTATACATTCCGGAAGTATCCATATGGAGGTTTTCACTATGGTCTTCCAGTCCCGAGCAGTCCCTCAGACTTTATACCTTCAATGCCAGTAAATGATGTCAACTTCAATGACTGCCTTCAGTTTTACTTCGACACGGCAACAGCCTGTGCCGTTTTCTTATTGGATGCTTGCAGTGCTTCCGTTGTCCAGAGCTTGGAATTGCATGAATTCCATATATTTGCTTTAGGATCATACGACTATAGTTCCTCTGAAGCATGGCCATTTGGTGCATGGGAATGGGAATTTGTGGGGGATAGTTTGGGAAATTGTGGGGATTTAGTAAATTCTAAAGCCCCAAAACTAAGAGGACAACTGTCGGCGCAAGTCAGTTCCTCTCCATGTGTACCTAATCCGCTTCGTTTAAGTGGAAGCGACATGGGAATGCCAGTAAGAGTACAAATGATTTTTGTATGCATCTTAATAAGAAAAATTAAATTGGAATTCACCTAACTTTTGTCTTGTATTAATTAATATTATATTATAATAGAAAGGCATGACCCCTGACGTTTTGAGACTTAAGTTAGACCCACCCTTGGATTTGCAAAGTAGTGCGGGTACCCCATTCAGTTTGGTATATGCTGCCCGTCTTAAGACCAAAGATTTTAGTACTGCTAGTCACTACGACAGGCCGGAATACCTGAACTTTGTGTATGATATAATAGCTTAATCATAATTATTACTATCTTCATGGAATGAATTTGCGGGCGACAACTCATTCATCTCAAATATAACTCTTTGTTGTTTAGACTTGAAATGTATACGAAAATCACTACAATACACGTCTCCACTCCAAAATGGCAAATCATCTCAATGAAAACGCCAATCGTCGAAGTAATGTATGAGCCGCACATGAATGAAGAAAGATTAAAGGTGACGACTACACTATCCAAGTCCCACGATCTGGATTATTTTCAGTTGGACGAAGAATGGCATGACCCGCTATACGTTGACAACTTAGGCAGTTGCTCAATAAACATGCCTCAATTTCCACCTAAACCACCGCCCTCTATAGACAAAGGTTACGAAAATACATGTCATTGTTTTTCACCTTTGCGACAAACCGGAAGTGGCAGTTCTAACCCGACTACAGTTTCCGAGTTTATCACAGAAGTATCCATGAAGGTTCAGCCAGGCGATATTCCAATAAATGCTGACTGCTTTGTATTTGGTTTCAAACCGGAAGCGGTAGCGGGTAACCCAACTCCCGGTGCAGGATGTATGGGAGACCCACCGCAGCAACGAGTTCTCGTCTATGTTGGTAAGTGATTAAAATGTGTAAAAAACATTCCTGCTGACCATGTTCATTTCATCATTTCTTGGAAATCGTCTTTGTAGGCTTGACATGTCCGGGTGCTCAAGGTTTGGAAATATTGGATATGATCATTCAGGCTCAAAACCATAAAGGGTATCCTGTTGGATTTTGGAGGATTCCGACCTTGTCAGAACAAGGAACTCAATGTGAACAAATCCTTATTCAGGAGAGCAGCACTTCCAAACCATGGCGAATTCGTGATTTCAGACCTGTGTCCATGTTCAATTGTCCTCCTCCCAATCCACCGTTAACTAATGAGGACACGTTTTTGCACGTAATTTCATTTATTTTATGAAATAGTTTACAACTGTTTTCAAGGATTGGTTTGCGCTAAATCTATATTATGGAGTACGAGTACAATATTATACTTTCTTTACAAATTATAGTTCTCAGTACCTTCAATACTGTTCTTCAATCATAATGTTACCCTCAATGCTCCTGATGACAAGGAAAATTTTGGATTTTGTGGCTGGTGGAATTACATGCACATTTACACACACATAACGGATGACGATAGAAACTTTTACTTTGATCTACAGTTCATGTACGGCTTTTATTATTAACTTTTATCCTAACCTAAAATACATATATCAAATAGAGGCAAGACAATCATATAGGAACAGTTAATAGGGATCATTTTCCCAAACTTATAATTGCTAACCAAACTAGCTAAAATTTATTTAATTAACTTTTACGTAAAATTTTTAACACGAGAAGTAAATTGGCAGTTTTGGATGTACCTATGTTTGAATACCAATTCATGATTTTGTTTGGTTTCCAGTGGTACAGCATATCTTGAGCATCGTCCATCCCAGACGCGCTACCTCGTAACATTCCGAAGTGACAGGTTAGGATACAATGTGAGAACCTGCGAGGCTCAGACCTTATCCCAAGATCTTATCCAGAGAGATACCCTAATCGATGAGGACTACCATCGCTTCGTTGTCTCCGAACCGTATTCCTCTTGCTTGGTTCCTTTAAGTTTTATCGACAACTACGCAACTGGTCTTTGCGGATGTTTTCTTGGATTTGCGGAAGTGTCAAACGTTAAAGTGAATACTCACCGCTTTAATGAATCAAGTTACCCAGAAACAGACCTCATTCACGAAACAGTGGATCATTTACAACTTTGCATGGAGCTAAATGCAGTGCTTGACAATCAGCCTAAGGAATATTCAGTCGTGGTTAGCTTTAAATTGGCAAATTCTGACCAATGCCTGAAGAATTTTCGAATATTTGAGATAATACTTCAGAATTTGAATGACAATGGACTTCCTATGGGGAAATGGTCACAAAGACTTATACAAGGGGGTCCGCTATGTTCAGGTGCTAAACTTGCGGGAGAGGCAGAAGTTGGAAGCTACAAGTGCCATTACAGTAAAACGCATCATGATTTGTATGACACGGTATGCATTGTAACGCGCTATCAAAATTTCCTTTTATAATTTTTCTTATTTTTGTCAAAATGTCATTTTATCCTCATTTGCCAAATAGGAGAGTGATATCGACATCCTGCATTTTAAGAATCGATGGATGGATGATCACTACAACTGGATTTGCGCGCGATGGACATATCCTAAATCTTATGCGGAGGCACAAACTCAACCTGATAAACTTCCAACGGGCTTCCAGTTTTAGTTAGTATTTTTGTCAAAAACTTGTGTTTCAAAATTCGCTTTCATGATGATGCCTCGCAAATCAGAGGATAATCAACTCTTTGTTTTATTCCCAGTGCGCACACTAATGTTCTCCATATTCCAAGTGGAAAGATGATAACAGCTCCTACATTTACAATTCGAAAAGTTGCGTTTGAGCTCAATGCAAAGAAGGAGTTCCACAAGGAAGTGAGTATTGCGCCTTTCCAGCATATAAAAGATTTCAACAATTATCTTGTTCAAGGATTTGACAAGGGACCAAACTGTCTAATTAAATAGTAAGTTATTACTTGTCTCAAAAAATGTTTGCAACAAACGTTGACCAATGACTAAAGTGTGCTGTTATGTTTCACTGATACCTGAAATCATTTTTTTATTTATTTAAGCCCTAGACCCCCTGATTATGCCAGTTACTCATGCAACATGTTTCATCCCAGTACACTCGCTGATAGCGATTCTCTGCGAATCGATTTGTATGACAATGATCCCGACAACACAAGAGCCAACAAATATCGTAGCTGTTATGAATTTGATGCATTTCCTGGAAATGAACCACTGTCAGTTCATCTGCGTTTCCAGCAGCATTTGAAAGCGGGCACTTGTTTTCCAGCCTTACATTTTGCTGTGACAGCATATAATGAAAACGGATTTCCTATCGGAAGGGTCGAAATGGGTTTGTGGAACTCCAAATTATGATTTGTTCAATTGTAGAAAAATTGCTAACTTGATGCTAATTGCGTAAATACTTGTATTTTTACTGTATCGGCCATAGACAAGCATTCCTTCAGTTATTACGATCACCCATATGTGACGAATACGTCGGACCCTCGATTTTGTGCCGGTGAGACGATTACGGTGGAGTTGGACACCATCGCCAAACAAAACTTTGAAAAATGTCCGTTTTACCCCAACTCTGCCACGGGCATGACTGAACAAACAATGAGCGATTTTTATTTGCAAAAAGTAAGAAACATAATATTATATTATTTATATTAGGCATACCTAGTTTGATAAAATGTATGATATATTTTGACTATTCAAAATTTTGTTGCAGGTAACACCCGACTCGATGCCTGAAATGATTGCAATTGCACTTGTTCAGACAGCTCCGCCTATCGATGGAATATGCTTCCATTGGGCTTATGACGAGCAGACGGCAGGACAGAAGACACCAAGATATGTCCAATTTTAGTAAGCACTGATTTGATATGATTAAGTAACACACATCATCGGATTGTTTTATATTTATTATTAAAGCACCGTTGACAATGATAGTACCATGATGCGACCATGTATATTTTTATTAATCTTCATCTTTTGATTTCAGCCTAGAATTTTTCGTTCCCCTCACCAATCAAAATGCCGTGGTTGGAACCACATTCCTAATGAGATCAAAAAAGTTTGAAATGAATTACATAGCCGGTTCCGGTCTGCCTCAAATCCCGAAACCTCAGAAAAACTGTCATTCTGAAAACGACCCACATAGAATATTTAGAGTTCTGCCTCTCCCAACGTACTTCTGGGCCCGCATGCATAATTATACTATATATCCAGACAAGGTGACTTATCGGAGGTGTCGTGCAGATTACACTGCTTACAAGACGTGTCAATCTAAATTTGTAATTGAAGAGGTTAAGCCCGTAATCAATCCAATTGTGGTAATTCCTGGAATATTAGGTCCATACGATGAGAATTATAACGTAAGGAATTGACAAGCAATATTAAGCATTATCATTTTAGGAATCCAGCTTGATATTTCTCACCGTGCCCCATATTTCTCTTTACACAGCATCAGTACGATACCACCCAGGCCATTTACAACGGTTGTCTTACGTCGAAACAATGCTTTGCCCCGCTAAAAGGTACTAAGGATTCGCAAGACTGCATTTTGGACATGAACTGTGAGCTGGTGTGGGCTTATGGGAAACAACCAATTAATCCAGCAGACTCCTTCCTGCCGGACCCCGAAGAAAATGGTGAAATCGTGATGGAACTTTATGGTATCAGAAATTTAAACCTGAATTCAGTGTTATCTTCACCCATAACAGTTTTTTAACACTTCACATTTTTTTTTACTAAGCCACCACTTTTGGATGGACTGCATTGGGATTGTCTTTTGACCGAAAAATGGGTGGTGAACCAGTTTTTGAGTGTGTCAAAGAAAATGAAACCGTTGAATTGTACCATTCTTGGAATCTTGAAATTTTTTCCCAACATACCAAACATGACAATTATCGTTTTGTATGTACAATTGTTCTACTTCATAACACAGTTTCATACGTGTTTAATAAAATTGCTAATTCACATAAAATTATTAATATGTAGACAGAACCTATTGGTCGTGATATTGCCCGCTTGGTACACCACATGCACGATAATGACTCTCTTCACTGCATGTTTTACCTGAAAAGCAGCTTTCAAGCAAGAAGCCCGAAAACCTCAATCGTTGGCAATTATGATTTGTTAAGTGAAGAATTTTGCGTCTTAACTGCTTATGGAGATTTATTCAAAAAAGAAGAAGGTAGTACTCATTGTGATCATTACGAGTCAACATTTATATTTCGCGTTCATGTATTTTTCTTCTCCGTAGAAAGCGGCATCAATATCGGAATTGACACTCATCAAAGGGGAAAACGATTCGGACATGGAACATGCAGAGAAACCTCGCTGCTATCAGAGCGGCTAATGGTACTAACTACATACTTTAGTCTTCACCAATACAAAACATTAAAAACCACAAACTCAAGATAAATATAGTTGTTTAATTGTTACATTTTCGGAATGTCTGTAGCCAACAAGAGGTCAAGTGGTCAAACTGCAGATTCACGGCGCTTTAATGACCTTAGCGTATATTGGCATGCTATCATTCTCTGTCTTTATTGCAAGGTATTACAAGCTGTCGATGACAGGAATATTGTGGAACTATCCCAGCTGGGTTTGGGTAAGTCAAAGTCAACTTCAAATCGGAAACGCCAGACGATAAAAACCATAAGTCTAAAAATGGCTTCCTTTTTCATTTCAGATTCACGGAATTTTTGCCACAGCAGCAGGCTTTTTATTATGCATCGGTTGGATCTTTCTTATCTCTGGGAAAAGTGGCTGGAAAACTCCGATTACGTCCCCTTTCCACAGAGTATTGGGATATATCTCTATGATTATTGTTTTACTCAATTTACCAGTAGGGCTCTACATACGGAAAACTGAGCCAATGAATGAGCGACATTCAGTGTTCTACATTGTTCACGGAGTGGGAGGCCATTTTGCTCTTATCAATGGACTCCTCATAATTGTGCTGTCAGTTCATCTTGAATACGCATTTATGCCTTGTTTTAATGGATACATCGCACTTGTATTTGTCCTGCTTTATATAATAATTCATATATTGATGTCTGTAAGTTCCATATTACATTACAACTGTTCCAAAAAATATTCTAGGAAATGAAACGGAAATATCATAATAAAATTCATTTTATATTTTAGCTCAATCGCTACCTCCTGAATAAGTGTAAATGCATCACGGAATCAGAGAAGAAAAAGGATGTTCTGCTAACGCCATTCGTGTTGCTGACCCAAAATGCTCCTCTAGGAACTTCGTGGCATATAGAATATCCGGTAAAATCAATTAATTGCTTATTCTCTCCTTTAATTACCTTTTACATTTGTTCAAAATAACAGTAGCACTAACAATTAATTTTGTGTTTATTGTAGAAAGCAAGACTGGTGCGGCTAGTGATTTTATTCATCTTTTTTGTGATAGCATGGGGTTTTACTTTACCTATTGTATTTTTTCTTGTAACATCAGATCATTCTTGCGCATTGTCAAAATCCAAGTGGTATGACGTAAAGTAGATAGAGTTAACATTAACTTCACTACAGTATAATAATGTATAGTATATAATTATATTGTTTTCTTCACTTAATTGTTAAAAATGGTTTATAAATACAGTTTTAAAGTTATCGTCCAAACATAAACGGGTTATTCATTTTTACTAATATATCGTCAACGGGATCTTTCTGAGACTGGTCGTCGCTTTCATTATAATAGTATTCATCATAAACTTTTTTCTCAATCTTTCCCTTGATAACAAGATACATGTCCTCAGCCACTGTTGTCACATTGTATAATGACATTACTTGAACTCTTTCCAAAAACTGAACAGCGGTAATGCCATTTTCTGAGTAGTATGTCATCTCTTTCTGAGATACTTGAATGAATCCATTATCACTGAAGTAGCCTTGATAGTCCTTAAGGACATTGAGGAAGACAAAGGGTGCAATGGCTTTATTGGTCAGAGAAAATCGTATCGTTCTGCCATCACC
>JAQIXX010005613.1:0-13674 GCA_034700605.1 Willowsia nigromaculata | reverse complement strand
TTTATCCACAACAAGGGAAAAAATCGTCATTCTTGTTCATGGAAGTTTCATACATCTGCAATCAATTCGCATTTCTGTGAGGCAAACATAATGACCATGATTTCTCTGGCTATAGTTCACAACATTTCTTTGGAATTATTTGCTACAAACGAAAACATGTTGAATCCAATTTTAGACACCCATAAGCAATATATTGAAGGTCCGTACGTTTTGTCTGATAAAGACATGCGCCGAAGTGTCCGTTACTATTACAGCTACACATTTGCAAGGTACTCAAGTACCCGAGTAGTTCATTGCATGACAAAAGGCACGATAGAGCTTTCAGCGTATCTCATTTGGTATTTGCCACTCAATCTTGCTGTATGGATTGTAATAGTGGTACTCCTTTTGTTGACTCCCATGACGAACAACGTTAAAACTTTGAGTATGGTGACCTACTTTAAAATAGTGCTAAATACAACTGGAATATTTCTGGGAAAAACCGCATGCACCAAGTTAAATAAGAAATACGTATCAATCACAGTTGCACTAGCGGGGTTTTTGATTACATCCTTTTATGGTGAAACATTAACAAGTTTTGTAGCTATAATACTTCAACCCGAGCCATATAAATCAATAAGGGATTTTCTAATCGACGAAAACAAAATAATTAATGAAAAAGGAAACTTCAGAGAGCCACCAGAAAGAAAATACATGCATTCATTTAAAAATAGAGGCATTGAACATCTGCTCAACACTAGCTTTCGCGAAGTCATATTTAAAGATACAATTTCTAAATATTACGCCCAATATTTGGTAAAGCCACTTGGTTTGCCAATGGAAACCCTTAGATATGAGTCAACGAAGGAATTAATTCAAAACCAGATAAACTTACTTAATTCAAATAATCGAGCTGGTTGTTATGCTATTGAGGATGCTTTAGAAATGCGTTCATTTTCATGGATAGTAGCAGCAATCAATAAACTCTGGTTACACAAATCAATAATGAGAATGCAAGACGCCGGGTTATCGGGGCATTGGGATGATTGGTCAACCTGGATGTACAAACTTAGATTTGGTGCTTTTAGTCAGAGTAATATAATCACTCAGGTAGGGCAAACTAACCAAATTAATCTCCATAAGTTATCCCCTTGTATATATGTTTGGCTTGGAATGCTTGTATTGGCTCTGATTTTGTTTGTAGCAGAAAACTTTTGCAACGACTTTACGAAATGTACGGACATGTTGAAATATTGGAGAAAACATATTATTTTAAAAGTTTTATACCTCGTTCACGAAGTGGCTACAAAACTTATTTATTTTGTTTCATCTAGTCGTACGCGGGTTCAAGAATGGTAGATTAAGAAGACTCGTTGCCGTTAAAAATTTATAGCTTAAGACACGTATCGTTAAAACGAAAAGACTTTCAAGCATTGCAGCTAACACAGCTAACAACTGATAATTTTAGGATGGGTGAGTAAATCGTTGAGAACAAAAATGCACATTGGACCAATCATCCCTGCAATGAAAAGATTGATGGCCTTCCATATAATTATGTGAACCTTGCTGGTCTCATGCCTACATTTTCTTACTAGGAAGTCCCAATAGAAGTATGAGCGATAGCGGTAAATAGAGTCTGCGAGCTTTTGATGAAGCTCCAGACAATGATATGTGAATTCTGTAGTCATGTCAAAATGCTAAAAAATTATCCAGTATTTTAACTATAAGATTTCCTGTCTGGAAATATGAGTCTGAGGACTGTGAAATCGGTTATAACCCTCTTTCTTCGATTCCAGACAAAGAGTGCTGATATGCATAAGGATTTTTTTTAAATGTTTTTTTAACACTTGAGTTGGAAAAGGATATTGGAGAGTTTCATAGTTACAAAGCCTTAGTCATTTCTAAAAATGTTTTCCAGTTCATGGTATATATAACATGGTCTTCATTATATATGTTATTTTCATTACATTGATCAACAATATTTATGACAATATGCTTTAAACTTTGAGCTTTGAACGAAAATTTTACATTACAAACATTATAGAAGAAATCCTATGCCCAGCGCTTAGGATTTGGAATACACAAGTTGGTAATCATACATTACATTAACTTAAATTATGAAATGCGATTGCTTCCATTATAATTTTTAAAGAAGGATGGATAAAGCACGGAAGAAAATATGACAGACGTATAACCATACGTAGAAACCAAAGTAGATCGTATGTTATAATGCTTAAATTTAGGGCTTACGTCATTTCACATTGCGGACACAATTTGAGTTATATTATCCGGACGTGTTGTACAATGCATAAACCATTAAGGTATAAGGTACTTTAGTGAGTGGGCGTTTGTTCGCTTTCTTTGGAGCCAGCCATTTGGCTTCGAATATCCTACATTTTCTGGAGAAGAGTAGGCTCTCCGGCTTCAGATTTTAAAGTTTGCATTCCTGACTGGTAGAATTTTCTTACGGTTAATAAAATGGGAGCTACGTATACCCTGTTTTGTTCTGTACGATAATATGTATATATGCATAAGTTTGACTGAAACTCATTTTATGAATGAATATAAATAATATGCATTTTACTCTAAAGACTTGCAGAACTTTTGACTGTAGATAGCAGCTTTCAGCATTTGGCTGCAAAGTGCGTCAACTACAAACAAAGATGCAAAGTAGATAGTAGTAGTCTGCAGAAAGCGCAATGTTCTTAAAATATTGAGTTACTAATTGAGGCGTTTGAAATTTTTTCGCTGATCTCGCACGCAGTATACAGTTTTTGTTTCGTATTGTCCTGTTTTATTGTCAAAGCATTTCCTCATGATTTCACATGTGAGATGTTATTCCTCAGTTTTACAGATGTTTTTGCAAATGTATGTAAATTTTTATTCAAAATTTGTGACAAAATAGAGTGACAGCTCGCTAAAAAATGGGTACATGCAATCACGCAAGCTTTGAACACGTCTTTCATGAAATACCTCTGAAATTAGTTATTACGTAAGTTACAATTTATTTCGTTTACACAAGCTATGGCTATTTCAGTTTTTTAGCCACGATTTTTCCAAATTAGACAGGAATGATATGCAACTTGATTCATTGCACAAGCAACACGTTATCTAGCAAGTATGTAAAGATTCTTCAAGCGATAAAACATTTAAGCACAAACGGTTGACCTCCCATAAAACTTCGATTACTACGATAGTAATAATTGTACAATTCATAATAATTGGATTTTTCAAATTTTTCTTTGGAAAAAAAATTAGTTTCATTCTTTGGTAAAATTGATGCACAAGTGTATTTGAAAACTTTAAGGTAAATTTTGTGGCATATAAAACTATCAGGTTTTACAATCAAGAATAATTCTATGTAAGAGTCTACTTTTATTTTCACCATGTTATTAGACAAACCAGCTTGCAAAAAGAAGAACTTACCCTTATTACAACCAGTAGAAAACTTATACGTATTTATCATTTAAAGCCAGCTTGTTTGATGTTAATCTAATATGAAATTATTTTAATTATTATAAAATCTTAAACTCAGTAAAGTAAGTTACACTAATGTGATATAGTTTAAACTCTGGTGGAAAATTAATATCTGTAGTCTAAAATGTGAGAAATCCTATAAAATCTTGGGCAAAAATTTATCTAAAATTTAGATAATTTTGTGCACGTATGAATGTGTAAGAAAAAGCATCAGTTACGTGTACATGTCCAAGATTGATGAAATAAAGAAGAATATGTATATTATAAGGTTAAAATCTTACAATTACTCTAAGCTGCAATATTATTTATATACCAGGTTAACAAAAGTTTTCGAAATTAACGATACAAGTAAACCAAGCATTTTGAAAATTACATTTCTGTTTGAATTATTCCTAGCTTTCTCAAACACACACATATGCACCAGTTTAACCAACAACGGGTATGCAGACTTGGCAAAAATATTAACCTCAGTCAGTGAGCAGTTCCAGGTAATTTTTCTTGGCATCGATAATGAGTGCATATTACAATTCATCAATACACGTAGCACTGTACTTCGAAAATATTCTTTTTAAACTGATCGACATCATGAATAAATCCAGTTCACACGACCATTTACGTTTGTTTTAATGAATTTTTTTTATCGGATGAATTTTCAAATTCTCAAGCACCAATTCGGCAATATTCACCAAGTGAAAGGACAATCTTCGTATACCTAGATGGAGAAAGCTCAGGTATTTCGCGACAAATATTTAACTCCATAACTTTCTTTGGTCCCCAAATATGCTCTCCTGCTTTAAAAGTTGTTATGTATTTTCTAGTACCTGTACCAAATATTAAATTCCTGTGCCATATATATTGCGCCAAAAGAGCAAAACCGGAACGCAATCAATGCACCCGAGCTTCTGGATCCAAAAAAACACTCATAAAATGTTATTTTGGAATGCAAACCAGAAAAAAAGTGAGAGCGGAAATCTTGATCTCTGGTTGTGTTCTTAGCTGAGCATGACCATAATGATTTCTTAGCGACTTACAATTTTGCAAACTTGTTTGTTAAACATGCTGTTTTTAAAATTATCGACTTGGTTCAAAAATTAAATTTAAAACATACGCGTTTTACCAAGCCAAAGGGCACACTCATGAATGCATGGTAGCAACACTTCAAATTAGGTTCGAAAAATGTTCCTATGGGGTTTTTAATAATATTACATCTAGACTAATGTAGGTTTTAAGAATGAAATTGTTTTTAGGATGGCACTTGAAGACTCACCGAGTTTAAGAATTCGTAGATCAAGTCAATATTCATGGTTTGTAACTACATAAAAGTCTGCACTTTAAAATAGAAAAAGTACACCACTATTAACAGATATTCAATATCATGCTTGAAGTAGACTAATTCGATGCTTCACCTTGTATTTTTGTATGGATACGTCTTTTAATGAGTTTGAGATTGTTTGTAGTTTAGAGCAACATTAACGATACCGTTCAAATTAAAAATATATTGAGAGTGTCCTTGATTTTTCATCATGCTTGCTAACTGTGATTCAAAAACGCACATATCATACCTTGATGTCTACTCATTTTGTTACAATCATTAGTTAATAAATGCCAAGTTTAAATTTTAATGTAAAAAAAAGTTTAAAATGAGCCCAAAATTTACAAAAGAAAAATTGCAATACAAGTTCAACTTACCTCTTGCAAAGAACACATTCCTACTTGAAGCGCGATACAAACTTACTAGCTTCTGGTATTCGCGGATTTTATTCTTTTGACTAGCAGAAAATTCATGCAACATTCTCGATAGGTTTTGTAAGCATTCTATGTACATTCCCATGAAATAGATTATCGTAAGTATAAAACACCATATGAATCGGCATGCTTCAAGCAAACAAATAAACAATATATTAAAAGAATAAGTATCCCCAGTAAAAACTAACCGGTTGCAAATCAGATCATCATCAATGGAAACAACTTCCGAAGGCATTTAGTAAACGTGTACAAGAATGGAGCAATATTCAGTATGATTCCAGCAGGAACAATGAAAAAGGGTGTCAGAAAACATGTCACGACATATATCTTCAACGCAAAAACTCGGTATTTTGAACACGACAACATGACTTTTGAGCACAAATACTCAATTTATCTAAAAACTAAATTCTATTTTCTTATTAATTCAAACAGACTTCCTTTAAGCAATCATATTCCATTTAAAGATCTAGAAAAAAAACTTCATTTAAGGATCTAGAAAAAAAATTAATTTAAAGTGATTACCAAGTTGAATTTTAAATTCGTGCATACGCTGGAATCCATATAGAAGCACTACCACATTTTCTATTGCGACAAGCAGATGCCCAGTAAAGTCGAGATAATACTCCGAATCCAAACGAAAAGAATTCAAGTGATTTGCTGACTGGTTGGTTTCCCCTATTTATTACAACGTCGGCACATGACCCAACACCAAAAATTTCGTCTGCAATGAATGTATGAAAGTACAATATTTCAAAACTTCTCAGTTTCGCTTCTGCTACGTATTTAGAGCTAACTTGAAAGCTTTCAGATTGTGAGTTCCATTCTAGAATGGATGAGAAAAGTTTCTGCGGGTTTGGAGAAGCTTATTGTAGACCCAGAAAATTTTGCAACAATTCAACTTTAATGCCTTTACTTTTATTGCCTCATAATTTTGGCTGGAAAACTTACAATAACTATTGTTTGTGAATAGCAGCTTTCAGCGTTAAGTTGCGACGTGTTTGAAGTGTTTCAACTACAAACCAATTAGGAGTGCGTAAAGTCAGTAGCTAGCGCCCTATCCTGAAAATGGTGTTCACTGTACATAATCTGATACAAAATTACAGGCAATTTTGTTGACGCTTGGTTTTGTTTTGGCAGGGATGTTTGTTTGTTGCAATAAAATTCATCACTTTAACATTAGATTTTGAATTTGCAAGGTTTTAATAACGTGGTGGGAACAGATAAAATGCATGACATTTTCAAAGTCACATGTATATTTTACTTGACTTTCAACATCATAATGACTAGTAAACTTAGCGGTTTGAAAACAAAGCAATCATTATAAGTATCCAAATGGATTGTTTTTATGTGTTTGTGATGTTGCAAAACACCAAGGTTTTGATGGCATATTCCTAAAATATTCACAGCATGTAACCATCGTTTTGAACAAAAAATTAATAAAAACGTGAACTTTCACTTTGCTGGTGGCTAGTTACTCACACGCAGTTACTACATGGCAACATTACATTTGGCCATGAGGTTGAGTCACGCAACCAGAAACTCATGTCTCTAATGGGAAATGCTGATTGACATGAACATATTTTACGATTAAGAAAATGTTTCACATCAGGCATGTCAATAAAACGCCACTATGGTACAACACTGCAGGCAAAATACTCAGCTCAATAGTAGTTCTGGGTTTTATTAATTGTGATTATATTTGGTAGGAAGTTAGTGTGAGCTTTAGTGCGTGCAAAGACAGTCCAGTCGAGCTGTGAACTTAAACTTGTAAACTTGATTCTCAAAATTTGTAAGAAAAACTGCTTTACACAGATTCTCGCCATGGCAATGATAATTCAGTACGAAAATTTGTTTGGTTTATCTTGCAAGATTGGTGAATCCCTTGGCGGCCAAATGATTCACTGGGATAATAAGTCATTAAAATTATCAGTCCCTAAACTATCGCAAAAACAAAGTCGCCGTATTAAAGTTTTCATTTTTATTCATGCTTTGTTCACTACTGTTTTAGTGGCGCAGAGTATGCGCATACCCCAGTTTCAATTGGCTTCTGTTTCACAAAATCTCAAATTCACGGATATATTTGTTTACGCGAACGAAGTTGTATTGGTGGGTGCTTTGTACTTTGACACGTTGGCATGCTATGTTCATGCTTACGATATAAGTGCTTATTTAAATGGACTGCGACATTTTCATCAAAAATATGCAACAGCAGATAACTCAAAATTATTAACGAAAAAATTCAATCCTATTCTTTTCGTAATTTTTGGAAACTTTGGGGATTTTATCGTGCTCCCAATAATCTACAGTTTTGGTCTTCATTGGAGTACCCCTTGCTAGTTGTCATTGACCGGCTACTGACTAATTCCAGAGTGCAATGGACTCAGATACAATGGAGAGACGTACTGCATATCATTGATTCTTAAAATAGGAGAGATGATAATCAAATTAACTGTCATGATTGCAGGTGTGTGGATATTTATGTTTGGCATGGCTAGCTGCGTGTTTTGTTTCACCTGTGCGATTGCGATTCCATTACAAAGTATGAAAGTTGCTATTGATATGTCAGATTTATTTTGCCAAAGGATGCTTGGACAATATTGCATTTCCTCAGCACCTCTAGCATTTTGCTATTTTTCGTTGATTTTTAAAGATTTATCGAATATTGTCGCAAAGCTCATGCAGACTCCAAACATATCGCAAATATGTACAGAACTATACAAGTTCTCACACTGTTTTATAATGAGTATCAGAAGGGATGGTTTATGATAATTTTTCTAGTAGTTCTAACGATCCTTCAGTCATGTTGTCTACTGACTCTAATTAAACTGCTCTCAAAAGTATCAAATACATTTGTCATTGTCGCGTCGTTTGGATTTCTGTTTCTTGTTGTGTTGTCAATGCAATCTTCATTATTAAGAGCTATGGGCTCGATACACACGGGAAGCTTGAAAGCGCGTTGGACACTGAAAAAGGATCTGGCTAAACGGGGGGTTGAAGGGATAACCAGAAAAGAGTTTCTCTTGAGAAGTAAGTTTGTTAGAAGCTGCTCTCCAATCCGAATCCTTTTTGGTTCTAATGGATTTGTTGAGAGTTTTACAAACTTGAATTGTATTGATCGGGGAATTAATCTGACTACCAACTTCTTCCTCATTAGCAACTGAAAAAATATTTTTATCCAACCAAATAGGACTTTTCATAAAGAGAAAAATGGAATAGATAGTGTTTAATCCATTTCTTATTGCATTGGATAGAGTCAAATCTGATCTTATTACGAGCTAAGTTTCAAAATTTAAATGAAATGAGGTTTCCCCAACCCATGCTGTAAATGCTAGTTTGCATAATTTAAAGGCAAATCTGCTTCCTAGTCAAAAGTTTCCGTAAACTATAAACTAGCAAAAAATGTAGCTGCAGGATTTGTTTGTTAAAAAGACCCTGTAATTCAAACAAAATGAATTATAAAGAATAACAAATAGTTTCTCCGTATAAATTACTTTTCTCATAAATGTAGTTAGTTCATTTTACAAAAGTAAATTAGCACATTCAATTTTCATGCTCTAACATTACTGTCAAGTTTGAAATGTTTGAGTGACATGGAATTTGAAATAGGTGCAAATTATGAGCTATTTGAAAGCATGTAATGAGTCCTGGCATTTTATTGCCGAAAATTGTTTGCAAACGAAGAAAAAATATTATTTTGACAACGAATTATGACGCCTTTGCTCTGCAGAATATTTCATATAGTTCCTAAGCAAAGCAAGCCAAACTGCCTTACACAAAGTCATATCCAATTATGATGGCCTACGCATAATGTCTATGCAATATTAATGACACATAAAATTGACACTCCCATCAACCATCAGTTTTGATTATGGGATGTCTTTCCTCATACGCAAAACTTAAAGAGCAAGACTTGCTTTTATTGCTAATGAATTTCACAGGGACACAACTCAAAATCAATTAACGTTAGGTAGAGACGTATATGAAAATTGGATTCTACAAAAATTTCTTAGGTGAACAAAGGCACGACTTTGTAATTCAAGCTGTAGCTTCTATTGAATTTGTTTTTATGTTTAAAATCCCCATGGTGGCATCGTGGTGGTGGAAATTTTGTATTATGTATGCATTTGGAACTTTATTCAATATAATTTGAATGAGAATTTTGATAATAAAAGAATTTGCTTCTTATTGAAATCTTGAAAAAATCCCTAACCCAGAACTACATATTGAATATGAATATATAATTATCTAATATCTGAAATTATGCGCGTTCATTTAGGAGTAATTTTTATAAAAAAATAAGCCACTTGGTTATGTATATATCTTAGGTATAGTTTATCATGCCATTCGTAGAACTATAGCTTCTGTTCACGTCGTTTTAGCAATAATAATCTATACACATACTTTAGAAAATAGTGCGTAACTCATTTTTATTTTTAATACTGACTAGTAATGAGTCTTTTAACTTTGTCGTAATTAGAATCTATAACTGTTACCAGCATATTGTAAAATATATTATACTTAAAGCTCTGATTCTAAAATTGACTGAACTCTAGTGACTACGCGATTGCACATTAGCTTTTTTTATCTCTTTTTGATTAGCCTTAAGTGATGCAACGCTAATAATGATCGAAATTTTGCTACTGCGCAAGATTGAATTCCATTTTCTATGAAGTCCTTCCACCAAAAATATACAAATCACCCCGGAAAGAAATATCAAATATAGAATCCATACAATTAGTAAATCTTTAGAAGTTAAAGCTCTTGAGCTTACTTCATTTGTATTTCTCTTAACACCAGGAAATTGTTTTGCAGATTGATAACCAAATATGTGACTTTCATTCACAAGAAAATTATTTTGCCCAACATTTGGTTCCACTTCCCTAATAAGCTTTGCTGTTTCACGGAAGTTGTACAGAAGCATGACTTGTTGATAAAGCTGTTCCCACCTTTGATATAGACCAATTTCATAAACGCTACTAATTCCACGTTTGAATATAGGATAAAAATAGTTTCGATCAATTGTAAATGCCATTGTAGCAGCAAACTGGTCAATTTGAATCACACGTGAAGCCCATTCTGCTGGAACAAATAACTTAATAAATTCCTTTTGCATATAAACGCGTTTTTCAATGTCTAAAACGGCGAACTCTGACGGAAATATATTTTTAGTCCTTCCATTCTTTGACCTAATATGCGACTGACGGTACAAAATTGTCGTCAAGTTTTGCATTCCTATGTCACTTGCACGAAGAAAACGTATTGAGTCATATAGTGTTTTAAAATACGTCGGATATTTTATATCCTCCGACTTAAAAATTTCGTCAAGGCTAAATTTCACATATGGATATATACGTACCACGCTGCCATATAATTTTACATGTTGGAAAGTTGCTATTGATTTCACCATGCTTACAAGGTCTTGCAGATTTTCAGGATACGGTTGTTCAACCGATTTTGTCAGGAAAGATGTAAGTTCTGCTTTGTACGCAATGACTATCAAAGTACTCATTGTTAAAGCCCAAGCAAGCTTAGTTGACAACTGAATCTTTGCGGAGACTGATAATTCTGAATGAGACTTCAGTTTTTTGTATATTCCTCCATCAATAAAATACTTCAACAGAGTTGAAAGTAAATCCCACTTTTTACAGTTTCCATCCCTTGAGTATGTAATGAACATTAGCGCAAGTACAACAGATGCTCGCATTGCAAAATGTAGGGCAACCAAACTTATCCAAAGCAAAACATCAATCATTCCAGTAATTGCTTCATCATAGACGCTAAGTTTTTCTCTGACAAATATGTATGCCAATGATTGAGTTGTATAAGCAAATTCTAAAACTTCTTTGTTTTCCGATATTATGAAGTCCAAATAACGTTCACTCATGACTGTTCTCCGTTTTACGTATGACTGGGGAAATTGTGGAGTATCGTACTGATAAAGGAATGTGAAGTTATATTTATGACTAAGTGTTAGCATTAGACAAAATTCAACAAGGCGTGATGAAAAAAGGATTTTGACATCTGCATATCTATGACAACTTCTAATTGATTTCAGAAATGTATCAAAATATGTGACGTCACTTACAATAAACTTTTGTTTTAAGTCGGTATATCCATGAGGCTTTGAAGAACTTCGTTTTAAAGACTCAAACTCACTAATTTTCTGCATTAATTTTGTTGAAGCACAGGACACGCAGACTGAATAGGTGACCAGTTTTGTTGATGCAAATATTAGGTATTGGTTGGCATAATTGTATAAACGCAAGTCATATTCAATCACGTTTAGATTTTTTAGAAGAAATACTTCATTTAATATTATTATAACATATTTTGGACTTGATGTTTGAATTACTTTAATCTCCATCTCAGAAATTGGGTCAATGTAAAGAATGTCGCCGAGGTATATATGTACGAGTGAAATACGGCGATGAAAATAATATGGTTTATATTTTGAGAACGAAACAGTGAAGCTCAACATATTGCGATTATTTGGGCTTTTAGATCCGCTGGATATAGAATACACGACCTCTTGTTTGTTTTGAAAGTATTCAATAATATGTTGAAAGGTTTTAAATGAAGTGGTACCCTTTTGTCCAAAGAAAACTCCTATATGATTGCCTGAAAGCAGGTTTAAGACTTGCAAATTTGGTGTTGTTAGAAAAACCGTATGGGTATTTAACAAAAGGAAAATTACTACAAGATTGGGAGAATGTACAATACTATGTAACAGCATTTTAGCAGCTTAAAAAATACAAATTCAATTTATAATTCCAGCTTATTAGTGTTCCTAATAATTTTTCCTTTTCAAAGTTCTTCCTGTAATTTTTCTAAATTTTGAAACCAAAACCGCATTGATACTCAGAAACGCAACGTTTGAGATGTTTCTCCAGTACAAGAGCTATCTCGAGAAAGAAAAGTAGTTGTTTTAACTGCCGTATATGTATGCAATGTTGTATGACTACCATATTTGAACTTCGTTTTCGACCCTGAAGAAGAAGTAAGTATTTGCTTCTAACTAATATAACACCTATAGGTAGTCATTTACTTAAACTTAAAAGGAAATTATTCATGAATACTTAGCTACCTTGAAAAGCACGTGTAAAATTCGGGTACATACACATCTAAAAAGTATTATAGTAAGTAAGGGGATTTCTTAAATTAAATTCACACTGATCAACCTACAATTAGTAGATTACCACAAAATTGTCTCTCTTCCTGTCTACCTGTCTTCACAGTTAACGTATTTTTACGCTATACACATATTATCTGGATATAAACTAATTAACTGATATTTGTTAAGAAAAGCTTGCCATGAATTTATATGGGGATAAACCCTTTTAGCTAATATGAAATGAAACAGGCAACTGAGGCAACTAACAAACCCGAAATATGGAAAGATATTAGTTTTAAGCATTATTATGCGCTCGGTTTTCGACTACAAGTAAAACTACCTGACAACTCCTACGCTTTATGTAGCGTCTAACGTTTAAATAAAATATTAAATTTCGGTAACTTATCTTGAAAAATACATATTCAGTATTTATTTCTCGCATAAGTTTTATTCGATTTTATGTATTTAATGGTAATGGATACCCAAATATGCTCTTTATGGTCACATTATCACGTTTATGCCAGCACAATTCCTTTTCATTTTATATCAGTCGAGTAGCAATTTACGAAGTATCAGAAAAAGTTACAGACTGATTAAAACTTAACTCTTGCAAATTTTCCGAAATCAATAGCACGATACATTTTTATTAGACGCTGATAATCTCAAACGTGCTTTTCACAAATAGATTTATTACACAATAGAAGTAACATTTACTTAGATGCTCCAATAATGCTGTTTATATCTCCACTACATATACATATGAATGAAAAAATGAATCGGCACACTTGAAGCACAAATATGAATAAAAAATAGAATAAATGTGCCAGTAAAAACTAGAGCGCTTTAGTTGATATCTTTACCACATGAAAGTAAATTCTGGAAACAGTAAATGTGTAAGAAAATGAATCAATATTCAGTATGACCCTAACAGATACAATGAAAAAGGGTGTTACCAAAGTTTAAGTCATGCACATACTTGAATCCATGTACTAATACTTTCTTATCTTCTAATAAAATGTAAGCAGCTAACCAGTGACCAGGAGATATTACTCCAAATTTAATCTAACTTCTGACCAACACAGGATTCCAAACCTTATACTGCGGCTAGTATGAATTGGTGAAAGTAGAGAACGTACGGAAGTTCAACAATATATAATTCAGTAATACGTTAACTTGAATCAAATGAAACTTACAAACTGAGTAATGAAACAAAGGGAACTATTTTCCTAAGGTTTCAGCCCACATAACCCGCAGCAAGCAAATGTATGTACGGTGAAAGCATATATAGAAAATTTAATCTGATTATTTCAGTCAAAGCTGACTTCTGCAGACATGGTCAGTAACCATAATTGGAATAGAAT
>JAQIXX010005612.1:0-13675 GCA_034700605.1 Willowsia nigromaculata | reverse complement strand
TGATTTGGAAATATTCCTTAATGGTGGAGCAGGAAGCCCAAGGTAGTTTTAAGTTTGTTACGAGGGGGAACGAGAAAATCGTTAACGATCAGCGTGGATTTGGCTTTGAAAAAGTATTTTGGCCTGTGTCATTAGCTATAAAACGCGTAAGTACAGGACTAGAAAGTGGAATTGTAAATAGAATTCGTCAGTGGAAAATTTGGCTAAGTACGCTGGAGAACTTCGTTGCTATTGAAACGACACGGGAGATTGATAGTGTAAAACCTATCTCAATAAATGACAACATACTTGTTATATTCCTTTTATATATTGGAATGGTGACAATCTGTATCGGTTTGCTCGTGATGGAGTCAATTCAAAATTTCCTGTCGTTTGCAGATTTGTGGGTGGTTACCAAATTTGTAATCGTAAAAGGAAATGGATTTTTCGAATCTATCTAAAATACACACGTCACTATTTATTAATTAATTGCCACTATATTGACGATTTTTATAGTGGTATTTCACACCACCACACATGCATGTGTACCGGCCGCGTCTTCCTGTTTTTTAACGCCCGCGTCAAGGCTTCTCTCTTTTTCTCTATGTTCAGTGTTATCGGATGTCCAAATATATACTGTGTATTCGACACCAGGCGGAATCGAACTCCCATACCGCATTCACCTCATCTTCTGCCTTCAGGCCATTACGCCAGTAGACCACCAATGCCTGCTCTATACAGCGTTTATATATTAAATTAATCTAATGATTGGTCATTTATTGAATATAATTTTGCTCTGTTATTTTGGATGACTCTTGAATAACAATTGGAACTATCCATTTCCAAAATAGTTGCATGACAAAATGCCGAGTTTGGTTATAAGGGTAACTTTTTTGGGAAATACTAGTTGTTGAAATGTTGAATATCTAATGATAGATCATAATGTGCTATAAAATATATAGATTCACATTTATTCATTGTCTTATGGTTAAAAATCTGCTAATTGTTGTCACTTTTTAAGACAAATTAAGTTCAATTCCAATTTCAACTTCTCGAAGAAGCGCTAACCCAGAACGTGCAACAGTTCTGCTTCATTTAGTTAATTCTATTGGTTGTGACATTACTTACACCAATCTTTTACACTGCACCGTTGTAATTTCTTTTCCTACAAAATCACATTCTGGATTGTTGTCAATATATCCAGAAGACTCTGACATTTCATGCATGACAGACAGAAATCCAGTTTTGTATGGTACTCTTGCTCCAGGTGAACCCACGTATGGTTATAAAAGTATAATTCATCGTTATATTCCTTTCTGTCACATCAACTTGAGACATGTCGTCTCTCCACTACTGGGGTTTGGACAAATTTGGGGAAACGTTAACTCGTTATCCACTAGATCCTTTTTTACTAGTAAAAAATTGTACCATATGATGTTAAACCTCGATTAGTCAGAACTGCTGTGTGACGGATACTCCAGACACAATGATATCTACTTGGGTGTGAATACTTAAGCTATTGCTATTAATAAAGTCATCCGAGGAAATAAAGACATTTGAGCTTACTCTCGACAATTTTGTAAGTCAAAAAATTTCTGAACCCAGGTTTATACCATCGGAAAGAAAAACATATTAGCAAAACACACAATGAAATTGAATTCACTTTCTTTATTATAAGCTGGTTCGTGGCGATGATGTAATAAGATATCTCCTACTCCTACTTTTTCCCTTCATAACAAGAGGTTAAGTTAATGCTTGCCATATGCAGCGTACACTAACGATTCTCAATAAAACTTCAGGAACAAGGAAATAATGCTCAACAGGGAGTAACCCTGAAACATACGGAAGACCAAAAGAACTTCTCATTATCAAATACTTTATGTGGTTACTCGGACTTCCGAATTTATAAGTAATTATTTCCTGGTATTTATTTTTTTTCGTTTTTCAGAAACACAAATATTCTTACGGGATTAAAGATAACCTGGTGTAAATATTTAAATTTATTGCAAATCAAAGTTTTAATGCAATTTAAATTACACACATTTTCTGAGCTGGTAAAAATGAATGAATTTTATAACTCCGGTATAATAAAATGATTTGATGGAGACTTTAGTTTTAAATAGTCATGCAATAATCAGATTTAAAACGTTTAGGTATTTATAATATTTACAATGGGGGCTCAAACTCCCATCAAAATTGACAGGAAACTTGAAAAAGTGGTTAATGTTTTAACGTAAATGTGTCACTATTAGCAGATTATTTCATAATGTTTATTTAAGTTACAAAAGCCGTTTGGGATGTTTTTACATTTTTTTGTGTCCGTGAAAACTCAATGATATTCCATTAGAATATATGATTGTTGATACTTATTTTGTTCAGCAAATTTGAAG
Source organism: Willowsia nigromaculata (assembly GCA_034700605.1). NCBI lineage: Eukaryota > Metazoa > Arthropoda > Collembola > Entomobryomorpha > Entomobryidae > Willowsia > Willowsia nigromaculata. Next base: position 11,306 of record JAQIXX010005612.1, on the reverse strand, counting down.
CTTAATTTTACGAAGATTTACTTTAGTAAAGATAAGCAAATACGGAGAGTTTCTTTACAGAAAGCTTCAACAGTAATAATGTTCATTTCCAAGGGTAAATTCATTGGAAAAGTATTGATGAAGTTGCAATATCGATACAACTTTTAAAGAGTTAACAAACCCACCCATTTTCGTGTTAGTGGATGAAGAAAATTTGAAAAAGTATAGCAATATTTATGGGTGAGAGGGTAATACTCAAGATGACAAATATAGACTTGTGTTGTCATCTCTACAGAAAACTGTTCATATTTTCAAAAACTTAGTCCCCAACCCTTCCAGTGTGATAACTTGATTGCACTACTTTCAGGCATTGATGATTATATCCCATCAGGCATGCACAATCTTCCGGACCCTGGGACCCTAGGTCCCAGGAAATTTTGGAGGTTGGAATTTTTTGTTTTTCGTCGTCAGTAAATTTTCCTATGTAATCCAGGGAGTGGTTTATACCTTATTCTATGGTTTCCTCTGATTCTCCTGTCAATTTTGTTAATTCCATTTAGTAACTTATTTTCGGTGAAAACATTTTAAACATTTGTTTTTAAAGCTATTGGATATTTGTGTTTAAAGCTTTAAGATATTTGTATATAAAGCTTTGAGATATTCATAATACAGTCTTTGAGATATTTACGGGTAAAGCTTTTAGATATTTGTGTTTAAAGCTTTCAAATAATTGTGCACTAAGTTTTTGGATATTTGTGTATATTGCTTTAAGGTATTTACCTGTAATGCTTTGAGATATTTGCGAGTAAAGTTTTATGATGTTTGCATGCAATGTTTTGAGATATTTGTGTATATTGCTTTAAAATATTTGCGTGTAATGCTTGAAGATATATGTGTGAAACGCGTTAAGATATTTGCGTTTAATGCTTTGAGATATTTGTGTGTAAAGATTTAAGATATTTATATCTAAGGCTTTGAGATATTCACGTGTACAGCATTGAGATATTCGGGTAAAATACTTTAAGATATTTACGTGTAATGCCATTAGATATTTGTGTGTAAAGCTTTAATATATTCGCCTGTAATGATTTGAGATATTTGTGTGTCAAGCTTTGAGATATTTATTTGTAAATCTTTGAGATATTTATGTTAAATGCTTTGAGATATTTGTGTGTCAAGCTTTGAGATATTTGTGTGTAATGCTTTGAGACATTTGTTTGTAATGCTTTGAGATATTTGTGCATAAAGCTTTTAGATATTTATCTCTAAAGCTTTGAGATATTTGTGTGTAAGGCTTTGAGATATTATTGTGTCAAACTTTGAGATATTTATGTGTAGAGCTTTCCGATATTTGTGTTTAAAGCTTTCAAATATTTGTGTACAAAGTTTTTTTTGAGTGTAATGCTTTAAGATATTTGCATGAAATGCTTTGAGATATTTGTGGATAAGCTTTGAGATATTCATAATAAACACTTTGAGATATTTGTGTGTAAAACTTTGAGATATTTATGTGTAAAACTTTCAGATATTTATGTGTAAAGCTATGAGATATTTATGTGTAAAACTGTCAGATATTTGTGTTTACAGGTTTCAAATTTTTCTGCTAAGTTTTTTTGGCTTGCGTGTAATGTTTTAAGATATTTGCGTGTAATGCTTTGAGATATTTGTGTAGAAAGCTTTGAGATATTCATAATAAGGCTTCGAGATATTTGTGAGCAAAGCGTTGAGATATTTATGGGTAAAGCTTTAGATATTTGTGATTAAAGTTTAAATATATGTGCATAAATATAGTTTTCAAAAATTTATGTGTAGAGGTTTAAAATTTTGTGATTAAACCTTAAAGATATTTGTGCTAAAATCTTTTAAATATTTGTGTTTAAAGCTTTTAGGTATTTGTGTTTATAATATTACGATATTTGTAAGTAAAGCTTTTAAATATTTGTGTATAATGCTTTTAGATATTTGCGTTTAATGCTTTGAGATATATGTGTGTAATGCTTTAAGATATTTGCGTGTACAGCAATGCGATATTTGTGTAAATAGTATTGAGATATTCATAATAAAGGCTTTGAGATATTTACGTGTAAAGATTTCAGATATTTGTGCAATAAGTTTTTGGATATTTGTGTATAATGCTTTATGCATTTGCCCGTAACATTTTGAGATATTTGCGTGTAAAGTTTTAAGATATTTGCATGTAATGTTTCGAGATATTTGTGTATAATGCTTTAAGACATTTTGTTATCATTGCATTTTGCCTAACACTCCAAGAAAAAAACCATTTAATGGGTAGTCGATTAACAGAAACGTTTTTCCTTTATCTTTAGGTCCAGGAGGGAGTTAATCACAATTCTGGAGGATCTCTGCCCTGGACTACTTCTGCACCTGAGCCTGAGGCGTCCTGGTCAGTACTCCCACGTTGTGATCTTCGATGACAGCTAACTGTTCGAAATCTATCAATGCTATTTATCATGTGCTTAGAAAGGTATTCATTAATTAATTTTTTTTAAATGTCTCAAAGGTCGAGGGTGAGTAATTATTTTTGAAATTATCTTTTTCGAATCTTGATTAGTGGAACGAGGGCACTAGGACTTCCGTTTTGTTGCTCGAAGGAGGATTGACTCGATTTTCTCAGGAGTTCCCGAACTTGGTCGTCACTTCCAACGGCACTGGCTCTCCTAAAATCCATGCCCATGAAACTTTGACCCTCGCTGAAATCCTTGAAAGTTACAAAGACTCTGGGAACCGGGAAGACATGGAGACTGTCGGTGACTTTCTTATCTATTTGAGGCGCCTCGAGAAGAAGATTGCTGTCTTAAGAAGGCTAATAACGCTGAAGGCGAAGGTCCTGGCGTTGAAGAGTTTGGAGCCGGCGCTGTATGGTGAATTAGAGAAGGAAAAGGATAAGCTGAGACAGATGTTCAAGGCACCCGCGCCTGAAGCATTAACAATGACATGTCCCATTTGTTTCGACATTTTTCAAGGGGAAATCTTGCAGTGTGTAAATGGACACAGCATTTGCTCCAACTGCTGTGAACGCTTATCCACAGCCGTCTGCCCCGTGTGTAGGGTGCCTTACCGGGAAAAGGTTCGAAACAGGGCGTTGGAGGACTTGCTCGAGAAACTGTTGAAGACCAAGTGCGTCTGTGGACTCATGCTGGGACCGTGGGAGGTGGAGACTCATGTCCTCACTTGTGTCAAGAGCAAACCCGCTATGGATCTGAAGAAGGTCAAAGATGATGTGTGCGCCGCAGATTTGGAAGTCGCAAGGAAGCTCAGAAAGTTGAACAAAATTGTAAGAAATTGAAGCCCATATTACGGTATCAAGGTCTAGATTACGATCCCGATTGAAAGTCAATTGCTCAGCTCATTATTTTTCTTCTTTTTTTTAAATGTAGGCGGACCCCGACAGTTTCTTGTACACCAAATTGAATGAAAATAGGAAGGTGACTCCATCGGTTTGGAATAAATTGTGGGACCACAGGTCTGCCAAGAAGTCAGTCATCAGCTCACTTGAGAAAACCTTGTTCTCAATGTCTTTCTCTAATCCTTAATTGTTAACTGGTAAATTTAATCCTCCTTAATTAACTGTGGTGTTACTTTTTTTAAATTGCAAGATTTAATTTTAGCGTGGGTGTGGTGAGCAGTATAAGTGAATTAAAAGATGAGAAGTTGTTTTGTACGGGAAAAGCCGCTAATTTTCGTAGTAATCAATTCGTAATAAAATGAAGTAGAGATAGACTAGGAACTTTTTACTAGTTTTTAGTTTTCGTCATTAACTGAAGATCTGATTTGGAGTCAATCTAAAGGTTTGAAGGTACGAAAAGATTGAGGTTAATGGAGGACTGGAGGACAGCTATTTTAATTTTTATGTGGGTATAAAAATGAGTTATTTTGTATGAAAAAAGTTGTTAGCTTTCAAATCAATTTGTAATAAAATGAAGAAGATGTGAAGGAAATGTTTTAAGTTTCTGTCATTTGTCATTAACTGCAATGCTTATCTGGAGGAAATTTAGTGTTCTGAAGATATGGAACAAATTGGGGGTACTTGAGACTGCAGACAGGAAGTTGTCCAACACTATGATATCATTATAAGCGATCAAAAATATAAAGGTGCTCGAAAACGAGCACCTTCAAACGAATCCTTCATTTTTGTGTGGAAAGGCATCAAGTGGAACGAATTTTCATGGGGCTTGTGTGGAGCTCAGACGGAGCAGGGCGAATTTGATGATAGCTCCCATAATTGACGGGGGAGGATGGACAATGAAAATCAATTCTGTTAAGCTTGTTTTGAAGCAGACTGTTATGCCCAAAACAAATAAAGGTATTCATGATTCAGTCCTTTTGACAATCACAAGACATTTTACTACAAGTAGACTGGCTGTGATGATGAGTAGCGATGATAAAAAAAATTATTTTTAAATCATTAGGGATTACAACATCCACAAAGGCATTTGTACAGATGAGTAGTAATTCTGAATTAATTCTGAATACAATTGGATGATATCAAACAGGGCAAGTTGGGTATCAAAATGGAGCCCTTCAAAAGATACGGACAAGTAAGCTATCTGTCAGTCACTACCATTTGGTGGATAGTTCAAATTTGTGGAAATTTCAATATCTTGAATATTCTGCCTCTCCATTGTATGGAGAGGCATTCCTTAAACATGCAAAGTTACAAGAACAACTAAACTCTAAATTGAAGATAGCTAGCTAGGTCAAGTTTGGTATCATTTTATTGGGCTTTGCGTCAGAATTACAATGGGATGATCAGAAATTTGATATTTTTAACTAGTAAGTCACTAGAGATGAAAAATGAAATACGGTCAAATGATGTGACAAGATTTTATGGATAGGTATGCAGACCAAGATATATGTGGAGAGGTACTCTAAGGGTTTAGACCCTTTCCTCCCACACAAAAAGGGCCATAAAATGTAATCCAGAAACAGTAAAGTTGCATACGGTGGCTGCTGGAGTTTGGTGTGAAAAGGTGGGTTGGGCAAGGGTGACAGAAACACATGTAATTGGGTAAGTTAATAATTAGTGAACAAGCCATGAAGTTAAACTTAAGAAATTAGTTGCTTACAGCTAAAATAATGTTAACGCTCATTTTATTTGTAAGTTTACGTGTATTGTAAAAAATATGGAGAATTTGTCTCTGGAGTTTAAAGAAAAGAAGAGCGATTGACGAGATTAGGATCAATCAGCTCTCCTCTGAGTTTCCGCAAGCCAGGCTGGTTCACTCCATATAGTGAGAGACGCGTGTAATGACTGTAATGTCTTCCTTTTCTTTTAAATAAATGGAAGAAAAAATCCGAATATCCGAAAACCCGAAAAGTATCATTTCGCCCCTGCATAGAAGAACATAAATAGAACTGGCATAACACAGACAAGGCTTCAAAGCGATTGCCCCTAAGGGTCACACGAGATAAAAGCTTATCTTAGTTGACCATTGGTTCAGTTGACGAGCTCCTTGGATGTACACATTCGCAATTTTTTGCATCTTCAATTCTTCAAATTGTTGAAAATCAAGTCAAGTCAAATTCTTTTCAATCAACTAGTTGTGAATGCATTATTGGGAATGTTGAACCGATTATTACCTGCTACTTGGCAGTACATTAAAATATTTGTAATCCTGGTTGATATCATGATGGCAGAAGAGGAACAGGTCAGCAACATGTGGCTGAGGTGGTTGACCTCGAGGAGATCCAACCTAGAACAAGTCAAGGTCAAGCCAATGTCTATATGGGATCCAACTAGAGAAATGACTTAGCCTGAGTGGAAGGGGACGCTCGGAGAGTATACCTGCTCAAATATCTTCCTAGTATACCTTCCGGCGCTTTGGAAGGGTTCCGGACTATCTTACCACGACACATTTTTCACGGAAACTTTTCCCTCGTTCATCTTTTCTATAGGGAAATTTTTCCATAGGACAATTTCAGGAACATAACAAACGAGTCTGGAATGGAGTTTGATTTTTCAATAGTTTATTTACCTATTTAAAATGTCCTACCACTAATATATGGTGATAGTTTGGCATGTTCAAGAAATGCCGCAGTTCCAATGAGTTTACTCTCTCTGAACCTGCTGCAGTTAGCCTGTTACTATAGATCCGCATAGATTTAAAGAATATACATATTTTGATTTCAGCCGAAATGCAAAATAAATATATATCATGATTCAAATTAGAATTATTAATTTTCTACTCGACGGAATGAGCGAGAGTTTTTTGTAAGTATTGATACATACATAATAGATATTATTATTTTGCGTAATCGGTGTGAGCGTGATCGTGATCTTTGTAGTACGTACTGTTCGATCCGCACACATCGTACGCTATTATTCCTCATATTAAGATTTTGTTCATCTTTCTACCTTCCTATAGAATGAATAGAGTTTGCATTCATACATATGACATACCTCCCTTTCCTATTTTGTGATGCTTTTTCTACACTTAACAAATTATCTTTTTTCCAAGAGGGCACTTGAAAAAAACTAAACAATAGTCTGGCTGAGGGACTTTTATTCATAATTGTGAAGGTGGATATTCGTTCACTATTCAATTCAAACTGGAGCAATTACACGGTTATTAAGAAATATTCACAAATACCGAACAAGACATCTAGATAATGTTCATTAACTTACAATTTTAGTTAGAAATATTTAAGTCCTCCGCTAAACATAGTGGGGAGGAGAGTAACTTCATTACTTTTAATAATTTTTCATATTCATTCATTCTTCATACATACCTATAGGTTTTTTCTTTCCTAGACTTTTCGTCAACTACATGATTTTCCCTATACACAATACATAATATTCATTATATTTAAGCTTCTCTCTTTCACTTTATTTTAACATTGCAATTTATGTTCTTAGTTCCTAATGAATAATTTTAACTCTTACGTTAATGAATCATTGGTCCTTACTTTTTTGTTTCTTCATTTTTCTTAACGTAGAAAGTTATTCTTAAACTTAGTTTAATGATATGGTTATGTGACTTGGTTGATTATTTATTAGTCTTCTTCTTACCATAATAAACGCTCATACTTTTAATTATTACAATTATTATTATTATATCTCCCGAGATAAGATATTTTACATTCATGTACAATTATTCCTGAGTTCCTTTTCAAGTATCATAGCGATACTTATAAATTCAAATTATTTATGGAAAACATGATACGTTACTTAATTAATCATACTATTATAATTTCATCCAATTTCTTTGTGTGATATATTGGTCCCTAAATATGACACAGTCTTTAGTTATTCCTCAGACTTCATTCTTAATTTTTATTTTTAGTTTATTAAGTATGATTATTTATTAATTATCCTTAATTACTCAACCCGCTAATATTATTATCCTAACTGACTGATGGCAGATACCTCCTTCAACGCTGCTTTAGAGTAAGTTATAAGATATACCTGGCTATTCCTATATGTTTATTCCTAGAGCATTGATGATGAGCAAATAGAAAGCATACATATGTACAAAAAGTGTTTGACTAGGTTGCATTGTGTTGATATAGTTAGGCACCCTGGGGCCAACTGAGGCAATAGGCATAATGTTGTGCTTGCGTTAGGCGGTTTTTTGTATAATTTTCTTATGAAACTCTCTACGAAACCGTGCGATAATGACGCTCTAAAGAGTCGCATTGGTAGGTTGTAGGATAAAATAAGGCCATTCTTGTTGGTAACGTTGAAAAAGTGTTCTAAATTTGCTCCAAGTCTCCATATAATCTGATAGGCATAATTGTAGCAATCGAAAATTATCTCATAGTTTTTATATTTTGTTGAAAATATTGCGTATGTATGGGTATTAAATTGGAAAATGGAGTAACTATTATGTAGTTGAGCTCTCAAATAAAATGGGTAAGTAGCCAGCAAGCGGGTGGTGGTGTGGTGGGTGGAACATATGGAATGTCACTGTCACTCACTGTTCAAACTCAGCGTCGTCGATTGAGCGACTTAATATTGACAATGTCTGTTTTAGCAGGCATGTAATAAAACACACTCACATGATGAACTTATCCCGTGAACAGTCATTCAGGATAAACACTTTGTTTGGATAGAAAGATTTTACGGATTACAGAAAGAAAAATTTTTCCTTCTGTAACCAGTGAAAACGTGAGTACGATTTTACTATGTTTGTGTCTGCTTTGTTCTTCTTCTGTATCTAATTGTTGCACTTGAGATGACCTTCATTATCTGCACGTGTGCTGTACTAGCCCGTTTGATCTGCTTCTGTTCCCCTCTCGCAAAGCTAGGAATTCAACCAGGGAATTGTTTTTTCGGGTGTGCATTGAATAGGCATATAGTAAAGCAAGGGTTTTATTGCACTGCTACAGTTAACCTTTCCCCTTTCTCTCTCTCACTTTCTGTTTTCCGTGTTAATCAAGGGTAATCGTTCATATTGAGGCTATGTACTTTTTTTAGGTTCAGTTTCCCATGTATTTTTTTCAGTAGGTTGACTCGTATCTATTTTTAGAAAAGATATTTCTCTCAACGAGAATTTCCCTGTGTTCACTTTCACTAATCGTATTGTGGTAAACAGGTTCCATTTTTGAAGAACATTTCTTCCACTGCACTGCTATTGTTGTGATCCGTTGGATTACTGTAAAGTTCGTGGGGGAAATTGAGACTATTGCTTTTTCTGGTACTACGTGCTATTTATTATTGTGTTTTCCTATTGACATGTGTAAGGAGCGATCGGAGTACTACAATGATTGTGTAATAATATTTTTACATCATATTTTTGCATTGCAGTACACAAAAAAGGAAACGAAATACAAGAACGGATCATTTCCATAAAGATTAATATTTAAGAATACGTTGTATATATAGGGAAAGGGCGAATCAAACATTTTTCCATGGATAGGAAAATACGGGTTACTTCTCGGAAATAATTGATGATATCAATATACTGATGCACTGTTTGGTACTGCTGAATGCTTTTTCTTTAAGGTGGTCCAAGTCATCGGTAAAGACTAATGGAAATTCATAAAATGTTGTCCTCCAGATGTTATTTAGTGTACTTTCAATCAATGTAATATTACCAACTCGCAGTATAGCAAGTAAGTAACTTTCACCTTCTCCAAATTTCTCTTAATCATAACAATACCCCAGTCCGGATTCCAAGGATTGTAATTTTCCCTAAAATTTCTTACTAGTCTAACTTGAAGAGGTGGCATGAATGTTTCCATGGACGAAATTAGAAAATAGTACTTCCCACATGGATTGAGATTGTGCCGAATGGCTCGTTTAGGGGTGGCTCAATTAGAATTGACTGGATAATCGGAGATTGATAATTGTTGTTATCTGAATATGCAGCTTCAGGGGATGTATTGGGTGGATACGCACAAGGAGTAGTATAAAGTGCTGAGCCAGGAGGTGAAGTGTAAGTTGGATAGTTTGAATGATAATTAACTACTTCAGGTGAGTCTAATGAATAAGGCTCGGAAGTTCATGACATAAATTTTCTAAAAATATGTATGACAATATGACATAAAAATGGGTAAAATATGACATAAAATATAAAAAAAATTCTGGTTTTGGGGCAAAAGCTGGGAATTTTTCGGACTTTTTGGTAATGTTTTGGTATTTTACGTACTTTATAAGCAAATAACATAGCGTGTGATTGTTTCTGTGCAAAAATATTCTTCGGAAGTTTCAGGTAAAAAAATAAGTTGAATAAATTTGTGTTTATAATGTGCAGAATTTGCGGACAAAATTTGTAGAAGCCAAGTTTCACTGCCTTATCTTCCTTAAAATCTCACAACTGAGTAGTAGTGAAGACAAATTTCCCATGTATTCTCATCTTAAAAGGCAGCCTTGTTTCAAAATACCATTTTGAGCAAAACCAGCAATTTTTCATGAAAAAGCAGTAAGTTTTGGGAGAAGCAGCTATTTTCGTATATGAACAACCATTTTTTGTGCAAAAACAGCCATTTTTTGTGCAAACACATCTGTTTTTGAGCAACCACAGCTGTTTTTGAGCAAACACATATAGTTTTGAGCAAACAGCTATTTTTGAGCAAAACAGCCATTTTTCGTGCAAACACAGATATTTTTTGAGCAAACGCAGCTAGGTTTTGAGAAAACAGCAATTTTTGAGAAAAAACAGCCAATTATTGTGCAAACAAATACTTGTTTAGAAGAAACAGCCATTTTTGTGCAAAAATAACTATTTTTTGCGTAAAAGCAACAATTTTTTATGCATAAATAGCCATAATATGTGCAGATTTTCAAAAATGCCGAAATATGACATGCCATATGACATATGACACGAAATGCCAAAATATGACATTTCATGACATTTATATTTGGTTATTTAAGCCAAAAAGTGTGAATCGGATACATCCGAAAGCTTAAATGAATTTCTTTTAAGATAAAAATATGACATGTCAGGAACTTCCGTGCCCTACTGTTGAGTCTTTGGTTCCAAGCAGTATACAAAATGAAACCCATGCTAACACAAATAGAAGCGCTACTACCATTGTACGTAACTAAAATAATGGTTTGAGGTAATAAATTCAGACTAAATTTTCCATATGTGAATATTTTCCTGTCATTATTTTTAACTTGTTTAAAACAATGAATAGAAAAGAAAGGCTTTCCAACGATAGAAAGAAATTCCAATGAAAGTTGAAGTCAATTGCGTATTCCTGCTTCTAGTAAATCTTGTTTGAAAATTTGATGTGACTCTTATAGCCATAGCCATAACAAGACTCTTTTGTATTCGAGTCAATGGTATTAAATCACATATCGCAAAACACGATTGAAGGTACTTTTCATCCACTTGAATTATATCATCGTCAGCTTTCGGGATCTGGAACAAATCGCAGGTATGACCGCAAGGGTCCATCCATCATCATTCACCAGGTTGAATGGATTGTTTCGTTATTTATTGTTTTAAGATCATTTTCTAGAATGATATATGTAAATTATGAATATCCAGTAGTGACATTAGGTTAACCTGCGGTTGTCCGTATTTTATATCGCTGCGTAAGTAAAATCTCACAGTGCCCCACAATTGGAAAAATTAGACCAATGCGTAGTAGAAATGTTCCACTTAGACTTAGTGCATACTAAGGCCTTTAACCTGTCTGTCTGAGCGAGTTACGTTCTCCCATACGTCGCAAACCGACTGATGGGATGGAGGAGAAATAATATCATTATCGGAGAGCTTTGGTAACGAGTAACCCAGTTGCTGAATGAATTGCGCAAGATGCTCTACATGAAAGGCGAATGGGATTAGCACGTGGATGTAAACAGGATAACAGGTATTGTCCAAGGTACAAGGCAGTCAAGCACATTCAGAGTATCA
>JAQIXX010005611.1:0-13677 GCA_034700605.1 Willowsia nigromaculata | reverse complement strand
GTGCGGTGCGTATGTTAATGCTAGTGGAAAGAGGACAAAAACTTTTTTGTTTTTGACGACAAGCATGCCAGTACCACTGGTATTCATTGTTTTCTACGCTTTATTACTGTGATGGCGATGGCACACAGCTTTTCAGTTTAGCTTTGCACAACAGAACACAACAACTTGGAAAAGTAGAATGGCAGGAGCGGAAGACGGAAAGATTTTCGTCGACGAGTTGAAATTGACTCGGGGATACCTGCACAAAAAAGTTGAAAAGTTTATCCTACTAAAATATTATGCATCTTAAAACTACCAGTAACCATATACGTAGGTAATGCAGCTAGTAACACGTACTCACTCACTATGAATAAGCACGCAAAGTTTTGATTTCCTTGAGGAAGTATACAACTTTGACTGGATTACTAAATAGTCACTCCTCACGTACTATTTCACTAGAAGCTAAACAGTGACAGCTAAAACGACAAGAAGCCAAAAAAATTGCTGACGGCTGAAACTGTCTACCTCTCGATTTTCTTTGGGTGGGCGTGTGTATATGTACTTTGGTTCTTCGTAGTTATCACTGTAAAAATAACTTGTCTCGCTCTTTAAATGGAAACGAAGAAAAAATCTGTATTTTTACTTTCGAAGGCGAGAGTAAACGTGGCACTCAAGTCAAGTCATCTCAAAACAATTTACCTACCTATGAAGCTGACTAAAGTTTCATTGCCACTCCTAAAACAGCATTGCTATTACTACCTTTTTGTATATTTGTGTACTCCTCTCTCGACTAATATAGTTCAAGGAGCAGGCGGAGATGGAAATGAAAGCAAGAAAGAAAACAGTTGAAAATTGTTAAGTGTGCCATTGAGAAAGTAGAGGTAGTAGTGGATGTTGAGCCAATTTTCTCGTTTAATTTTCTTTTTCAACTGTTACGACTACACAACAAACTCCGTTTTACTACTACTTATGTTTCTCGCTAAAGAACAAGTTGCTAACTAGTTGTAGTTGTATTTAATCAACTTTTTGTGCAAGCAAAAGTTAGAAGTAGAGTTCTGTAGGGAGTGTATATGCGAGAAAGAGAGGAGGGACGCTTCTACCGGAATTGCGACATCATCGTCATCATGAGCTGAACCTGTATAATATGTGCTTACAGCTTATGCATGTAATCAGCTAATCCCCGACTCATTTGCCATTTTCCTGTCTCCTCGCCACTATTTACATATACCTGAGTTTCACTGAAATGACTTTTGGCATAGATTTCATTTGCCACTCCTTCTCGCTACACTGCTCTTTTGACTTTCACTTGTACTATTATTTATTTTGGGAGAGTTTGTTTTCTTTTCATGGCTGAACTGACAGAACTCTTGTATGTTTTGCTCATTCCAACATAAATACTCACACTTTCTCTATATTTGTAAGTTAGATTTGTTGTCAATTCGTGCTGTCATAAGCCATGACATATTTTCTCAAGGGGGAAAATTGCGAATATGAATCCAAACTGTACTTTTAATATTTTCAACATTTATTCTTCATGCAATAATGTAAATAGGGACAAAAACCACTACACGAGTTCACTCCACTTCCACCACCCACGTTGTAAATTGGTATAAGCTACTTAAAAACAGTATTCAAAGAATGGAGTAAAAATCTCATGCAAAACCCCTCACAAGTTGAGCGGAAGTAGTAGGCGACGGAAGTGAATTGAGAGCAAAATAATTTACTTAATTGAAACACAATAAGCATTATGTCAAATAACTATAGGCTTAACAATTTTCCTTGTTAATCTCACGAGTTTAAAAATATGTTTATGGCTTCAGCACTCAGCACTCGTTTAAGCATGGTGAATGGAGACAAGTGAATGTTAATTAAGGCTAATTAGAAGGGATGAAACTGAAAAAGTCTTTCTTTCTTGTGAACGAGAAAATGTTCATTATTCCTGCATGTAACAAAATAGCAAATAGCTTGGTACATCCGCACACCTTAATTTTGGTTCATACTTGAATCATTGCTGTAATAAAACGGAAGCTACTCACATTTCTCATTATTTCTGAAATCCCTGCCCTTAATCCTGGACCCCACCTCTGGCTCATGTTTTGATTTGACTAATACTGATGGTACGGATAAACGCTGACAACGATGTCTGTATTGCTCTAGAAATCCTCATCATTGTGAAAACAGAGATGGTCATCATCATAAAATTTAACAGACATAATCATAATAATAAGAGGAACTTGTACTTTCATATTCCTTCATGGCTCTTATTAGTTATCCGCTCTTGATGCCCATCACAAGGGACAGTTGAAGCAGGAGGTCATAACCGAGTAAAAGCTTGTTATCCATTATATTCATCTCCGGTTTAGTGGATTCCTGTAACAACCAGTAGTACAGGAAAAACGGCAGCGTTTTGTTCAACGGTTTTTGCTTCCATTTTGCCTCATAAAATATTCACCGTGTGCAGCTCCCATATAACATAATAACAGCACACAATAGACTTATCCATTATGCCTTCCTATTTTATTTTCATCTTATGCCCCGAAAAAAATCTCAATGTATCTAGCACAGAGGTCATTCATCGGTCGTGGTTATAGCCTCAACCATAAATACAGCTTACTTTCCTTTACCCATTATTACATTCTCTCTCTACTTTAAGACGTACAGTTGTAGGGTTTGCCGTCTGCTGTTGTAATAAGAGTGGAGCAGGGAAGGTCGAAAAGTCTGAACAAATAGTATGTAATGTTAGTAGAACAAAGCATCCGTAAGAATAATATGTTCTCGTGTGCTCCTGCATTCACTGTCATTTTTATGCGGCAGATCCTCCAATTTTTATTTCGCATGCTGCATCTACTACGGTTATGTTCCGCAAAATGTTTTTGCGTGTTCCTTGAATCCTATATTTTCTATCTGCTGACCGATGCAAGCCCTACCATTTTTGGTGGCCCATTTAATATTTAGCGTCCTGTCTTTAACATTGGTAGGCAAAATGTAGAATGTATAAACATCACGTTATTATTACAACCTCACAATATTACCGGTGAGCCAATCGACAGTTGAGTGACCCATATTCTCTCGCATTATAAAGCATCTAAGAGAAAATTATGGTTAAAAAATTAGATAAAAATTGCACATGTGCTCAAAATGGTCCAATCTGTAGTTGGCAGATCAGTCAGCTTGAACTCTGGTTCACAGAACACGCAAAGAAAGTGAGAAAGGGATACTTTGAGAAACCAAATAGTGTTTTAGGTTTTTTATCCATCTCTATAACTTTGCTGCCGTTCGTACTAGAGATGCAGTGGTGGGATAAGTCATCTTGTAGAACGCTTCCCTTTTCATGTAATTGGGATTAGCGCTTCCTCCAGACAAGGCATCAACCTGGTTTCCTACTTCGCCGACTCGCAATATCACGTTCAAGTATAGCGGTGTATGTATATTCTCATATAAAAATCAATGACCGTAACATTTACGCGTATTGTGTATGTATGCAAGTTTAAAACAAGCGAAAACTTTTTTTCCTGAGGAAGTAAAAACCCCAACTTAAGCACTGCTATCTATTACACACTAAAGTTGTTAGAAAAACGCATAGAAAAAAGTAAAATGTGTAAAAAAGCAAAAAAAAGGAGAGAAGAGAGAAAAAAACTTTTTCTCACAAGACAACCAGTCGTTTTACTTTTTTTCTCGTGCATCGTTCATGGAAATGGTGGTAGGTTTCATTCTCGTTTAGTACCCGTATCTAATTTAGGAAAAAGAAAGCAGAGAAGGATCAGAGATCAACCTCTACTTTCCATTGCACTGTTTCACTATACGTAATTGCTGGAATAAGGAACAACATTGTTTTCGTCGTATATCTGTTCTGCTCACTCGCTCATTACAACTTTTTACCTTATAGGTAGTAGTAACATCATCATTATCAGCAGGCTTACCATCAGATAAGCGTCGACAACATTTTCTGTGTTTTGTGCGAAAGTGAAAGTATTTTTGCTGCTCTGTGCATTGCAGCAGGCAAGAAACCGGAAGGAAGGAAAAGCGATATTCCTTCTGAGGAAATCAAAATTCTTGATCTACGTAGTAAAAAGTAGTAGCTGGGATGCAGCTGCTGTAAAAAACACAAAGCTCTCTACTCCTACAACCGTACAGTATTATCATCACTAACTACGTAATTTGTAATGAAGTCATTTGCTAACACCACCGGACATGATTAAGTTTCTTCTTGTGGAGGTGGAGGAGTGCAATGTATCTGCACAGTGCTTTAATTTTGAAAACAGACTTTTTTATTATAAAACTACACACATTGGGTTGAATCGCGCTCATACAAAGTTTAATTAGCAAGATAGATGATAAGCAGCAGAGAAAGTGTGGATGATCATCTTCCGTCTTACAAGGAAAAGCTTTACTAATTATGTTGTGTGGGTGGGATTTTTTTCTTTTTTTATACTTGTTCCTGTGGATGGATCGCAACCTTCTTATTTGTGGACGACGGATGAACAACAACAACAATCATCAAATCAACCTGTCTTGGGAAAACCATCTTCAAACAAAAACCAATTACCATTGTTCCTTACCTCATTCCATGTTTCCTAATATTCCTATTACAATAACTCATACAACTAAAACGGGTTCCCCTTTTACCTTCTTAATTGCTACAACTTGCATATAATTCATACAAATAATTAAATTCCGTAAATATAGCCGAGTCCGTCATATAATTCATATTATTCTAAGGAAAACGGTAGCTCTAGGCAAGGGGCAAGGAGCCATTGCCCTGAAAGGGGCATGAGACCACGGCTCTGTGTTGGACTTTGGCTTTTCGCCATAATCATTTTTGGTGTGACCACATCTTCAGCTACTGGTAAGTTTTGAACATTTTTTACATACTTTCTTTCTCGTGTCCTGTTTCCTTTCCACAGAAGAAAATGCCGATGACCTTATACCTGTCAAAAACATTTCACCTGGACTAAAATTGACCGCAAATCAATAACTTATACAATGTGACGGCGCCTGGCTTGGATAAATTAATGCAAAGGAAGGGCTGCAATATTATTTGCACGATATCCTCCAAAAATTTAACCCGATCGCCTACATAATTTCCATTTTTCGCGATTATACACAATAATCGATTACTTATGCTTGTGTTTTTGAAAACTTCAAATCAATTATTCCCCTCGAGCATGCACAAGTCACCATCATTTTTCACGCTTGGCAAACTTACATCGCATATTTCCACCGAAATGAAACCTCATTTTCATTGCATTCCATGTAAATTAACATGCTTGTAGGTTGACATAGTCAACACAATTAAGGCCACTTAATCTTTTCTGCTACATTCCATAAAGGCATATTACGTGAATCATGCATTCCACATAATGCGTAGTAGATGCATGTAATAAACTTATTTACTCGTATGCACATATCGGCATCCACATAATTAGACTGACAAATGAACTTAAGCAAACATGACGCCATTTGTGTCATGAAATAAAAACGAACCTACGAATTTTCCTCTCGAGCTGACATTACTCCACCTAAAACATAGACAGAGTAGAAAATTGCATGGAAAGTGGAGAGAGAAAAGTAAGGAAAACTACCCAGCATGGCTGTAAAATACATCATATTGTTGGAGCACTAAGTAGTGGTATTATTACGCGTAACATGTGTACAAGCAAAGGAGTAAAAAAGTTTTTCAAGTTGAAGCATTAATAGTTATACGACATGGAATAATAAGCAATGCTATGAAAATAACTCGTATAAAACAAGCCTCCATAATAGCTGCACAGTTTAGGTCGTCAGTAGCAGACATATTGAATGAGTTTTTAGTTAAACTTTGACTCACAGACTTTGCAAGTGAGACAATCGGCTTTTGAATGCAAAAGTGTGAGCAACCGTCATATACCATGTTACAAGAATATATGGTTAACAATGGGGAGGAGTATATCACTGACTTATTAGAGAAGGAGAAAACAACCCATCGCATGGTACATGGAATCATACGACATGCAAAACACAAAATAATTTTACTGTCAGAGGAAAACTTTTCCCATGCCAGTTGGATTTGCATTAGTAGACATGTAATGTTTGGAGAGGGATATATTAAAAGTATAAGTGAAAGGCATGCAGAGAGCATGGCGCGCGCACACACTCACATGATTCATTGACATTTTCATCAAAACCCTTTCCGACTTTTTTGTACAACCTACTTGTATGCCTATATTACCTTCATATATATAGTTGTTCTATGCATGAACACATGTCACGTAAATTAGACTGTTGATGAAAGACACGCTGTGTGTGTGTTTGGGCTGTATTATAGGAATGAAATATCAGAGAAAGTAAGTATGTGAAGGAGAACCCTGTTGAGAATATCTATAGTGTCATGTCGTGCTGCTAGTAGTGATGATATGTCTCTATACTAACTAACTGGTTAACTACGAACCTGGTAGTATTGCACAAAGGGAACTAACTGTAGCTATATTTATGATTCAGGGATACTAGCGGGATTTTAAGGATCAAATAGTGAAGCAAGAGAGAGATGAAAATGAAGGGAAAGTTGTACAACACACAACAAACATCAAACTGTCTGAAATCAGCAAAGTGTGCACCGACATTCCTCTGCTGAATGACTGATTGCAGAGCAGTTTCATTGCGTCGAGTCGACTTTTATGATATGTTAAGGCAAAACATAATATTAGCTAATAGGTGTGTTACACTGCTGTTGAAACAAAACTGTTTAGTTGAAAAATTATTATAAAAATACTCATGCAGCAGTTGAGCATGCCTTTTAGAGCTTGCGTTGAGTGACATATTGCTTTTCTCCAATGGATGTATAATCTGTAAGTTATGTTGAAAATTCGAGTTCAACAGCACAATAACAAACCGGAATGGTATGTAATATCTCCTGAGAGAGAGAGAAAGAAAAGCACCATGATAATTTTCAACCATTTCGGCATGTTGTCTAACTTTTCACAGCAGCAGATTTTCTACTGAGCTGAACAAGAGAAAGGAAAAAACATATAGGTAGTATGGAAACTAGTCAAGTAGAAAATGCTCTTGGAATAAAGTTCCATTTATTTTGTAACTTTTTACCTGAAAATCGTTGGTAGTGCCTGCTCCAGTTGAACTGCTGGGCTTTTTGGGTTTGATCGTGTAGAGACAGAGAAAGTGAAGGAGAAAACAAGAAGCAAGAGAAAATTGTAGTTTTGTCGAAGAGTCGATCCAACAGCAAGGTTAAAACTTGACTTGTAGAATTATCCGACCAAACTCTCTCTCTCTTTAACCTGAGCTTATACTCTGCTCTGGGAATAAGTTGTTGCATCGCGTGCTTTTGCAATTGTTTTTGTTGTTCTCTTTTTGCCGTTTCCTTTTGCTCTGTTTAAACTAGCTTGTTGTTGGGTGTACCCATGTATTTAAGTAATCATGCTGTGTGTGTGTGCACACACACGAGAGTCCGCCTGTCTATGTTTTGTATGTGGTAGTAATAATAAAATGAAAAATTGAGTAGGAAAAATACATTCGCTTTTGCACTCTCAATTCAATCTTCTATATACTCGTACCTATCGACGACAGGATATACACTACCAGTTTGGTGTTCAGTCTAAATCTTCTGTTTCTCGTCCCCAATAACATTTATTGTGTATCTGGTCTAGTCGGTTGCATGTATGTAAGGCAATGTTACAGTCATGCCATCATCAGACCTCCTCCTCCTACCTATACATACTACATACATGCTCGTTTCATTAATCCAATTGGAATATGGAATGCTTTCTCTGCCAAAGGTCATTCTGCAGGCCACATGTAACTTGTCATTTTCAGCAATTCAATTTCAGGCTGCCATCATCAGATCACTAGCAGAATCTTTAACATCAGCAACAGCAAACAAGTAAGGTGGCCGTATCCAACTACCTTATCATATGATTAATACGTTTTTAGCAACTTCTACTTTTAGAGGTAGGCATTGGTGAGAGAGGAAAAGTACGAAATCACTAGAATAAAATTCTCCGGGCCAAGATGACGGTGTGGTAGCTGCATTTATGATAAGCAAATAGCTTCCTTGTTTGTCCGCCCGGCTAGGTAATAAGAACAAAAGTTGGACCTTATCCGATCTTATTTGCAAGTCCTAAGACATTTACAAATATACAGCATTGAAACATAGTTAGCTTTGAGCTATAGAAGTATGCTTACATGGGAGAAAGCAGCAAAACAGGTTATCGTCTCGATGGACTACTCAAGAATACTCAGAAATACAATGTTTTTTATGAATGCAGTCAAGCATGATTCATGCATGTATGCATGCACGCCGCCTTGTTCTTGTTGTGTTTTAATTTCATGCTACTTACACTACAGCATGCACTCTTAATCTCAACATTGCATAGAAAGTCTGTGAAGAATATATGGGCAAAGTATATTTGGTGAAAGTAAAATGCTCCCTTTATTTTATATGAGAATATAGACCTATATAGAACATGTTTTATTTATGGTTATATGCGCGCTAACGTACATGTAGTTGTTGTGTATTTTTATGTGCAATATTATTATATGCAAGCAAGACAAAAAGCTACAAAAGGGTAAGTACGTAATTTCTCCCTGCCAGCAACACCAGTTGACTGAATTATGGGGTTGTCTCCCTCTCTCACACACAAACTCAGGTCATACGCAAAAACTAACAATAGAATCGCACAGGAAAGCTCTCCACAGGTATAAAACATGAAATTTTAATCTTGATCTGTGCAAGTGGAGTATGACCTGCGATAGAAACAGAAAACTCGTACTCATATTTTCATTGATGGTTTGAAAAGCATAATATTATGTAGACGTTTATTTTTACAGCGATTAATTCAACGAGTCCATCGTCAGCAAGCTAACACTTTCATGATTATATTTAGACACGAGCTACACATTTGCCTCGTTTTACAAAGAAATTTTGTTTGGATCATATGTTTTGTATGGTTGACTCTTCTCCACGTGAACTAAGAAACGAAGGAAGATATGAATTATTTCTTGTGTTCAATGCGTTTGCTATCTTTAATTTAACGATGTACATACGATGCGGCTATATTTAAATATAAAGAGAGATAACTTTCGTATGCGTACTTTATACAGAAATATTTAGTATCTAGACACACTTCCGTTCCGTATTCGTGGTGTGGTCAACAGGGAAAAAAAGTGTAAAGATGATAATGTATAAAACGTGTGGGCGGCTCTTATGCTATTCTTTGATACTACTCGAAAAAAGTAGGTACTCGCTTTTTACATGTTCTTTTGCATACAATCAGTTACAACTGATATTCGAATAAGAATCTTTCCTGGTTTGGGTTTTTGGGATTCAAGCAATAGTGGAATTTATTCAGTCAACAAAAACCAAGGCTGAAAATACATTTTTGCTGACGAGAAGGAGAAGAGGGCAGGATAATTCCTTACAAAATACATACCATTTTCTTCAAAAATACATAGTTTACCTTCGAAATAATGGAAAAGTGCACACACGAGTGACCACGTGAAAGTAGTAATAGGAAACACGTATGCTTTAAAAATACACAAAAAGTGTAGGTAGGCAGCCGCACAAATCGTAGAGATACCAGCAAGATTGCATTCTGCGATAGAGCATAAAAATTAGGTGTAGGTACGCAGTTTCTCGCTGTTTGCCCTGCTACTGCATTCACTGAATGTGATAGTGTACACTTTGGTAGCAATGAACTTTCTCTGGCTTTCTCCATAAGTAACCATTACTATTACCCAACAACTTCCACAACACGAGCCTAACATCTGAAGTTGAAAAGAAAGCCGCATGAATTGTCCAATATTTTGTTCTCTTTGTATTCCGCCTCTTTTACTTGAAATTTTGCTCCATTTATACAAAAGAATGTATGCATTTGATAGCATAAAATGTTTTTATATTTGATTTGGTTGGAAAATTGAATTGAATTAGATTCCTGTTGTTGGATAGCTAGCATAAGTTTTGAACTTTTATTTCAAACAAGTGGAAAGCCCACAGTTTGCATGTATAGTATCTGCTTGCTGCAAGTTTTTCAAGTAAAAAATTCACAAGAAATGAAAACGACTTTACATTATGACTTGGCCTACATACCACTGCATTTCATTTTCATTGTTTCCTATTTTCTATTTAACCATCATCTCAAAAAGCGGCTTTAAAAATTTAATGCTGGAGAAGACTCTGGAATAAAATACACAAAACTAGGAGCATGAATTACAAAGGAGAACGCACAGAGAAGTAAGTTTTCCTTTTCCCGAACTCACACAGGCAACACATCTTTAGTTTTCTACCGTGCCAAATTAGTCGGAATAAAAGGTAGCAGACTTAGGAATTCTCCTTTTTTGTACATGGAGCCGCATACAAAACACCTCAACAAAAAAGCTCACTAGTCACGAGACAAACAATGTTATGCTTTTGTTGTCCATCAGAGAAAGAAAGTGCCATTATATGCACGTCTGTTCCTTCCACGTGGGTCTATATATTATTATATGTGTTCATAATAAAGTTGTTGCAAATAAATAGTTTTTACCAGTCCCACTAACGTTCACCAAGTCTTTTCAATGAAATTGGACAAATATAATGAATGGATGAATGAATGGAGCTACTCTGGAGAGGACTCCACTGGAGTGAACTGGAGAGAGCTATTTATGCAGCTTTCCAATAAAAAGCCATCGAACGTATATTTTTCTTTATTTTTTTATTTCCTCCTTCACCTCCACCTACTGCTGTTTGAACTTGCTTCTCTGTGTGTGCTTTATAGCTTTATTTGCTGTCCATGCAAATATAAAGCAGAGAAAAGTATTCAATGGAAAACTCTTCAGAAACACGTTTATATGAATCAGATTTTAATATATAGGTTTTGCATTGAGATTTTTGGAAGCTCTAAGAGCATTCTTTTGAGGTCTCTCTAGTAAAAGTACTTCTACCTCATTTTACTTCTCGGTAGGGACTACATTTTCCACAGAAAATAACAAAATATCTGAAAGTTCCCATACTTCTTCCAATGGTTTAACCACTGAGCACAATACAGTAAAAATAAGCTATGAAACAAAAACAAAACGCAAAAGCATTTATTTTCATCCTCACCATCATCATCATCATAACAAGCTTTCTAGAAATAGTGGTAATAATAGGTTCAGAATGAAATACTCAGAATGTTTGAAATGATGAAGAGAGAGAAAAAAATAAATAAAGTGAATGAGAAATACAAAAGTAAAGTATGTATAAAGTGGAGTGTAAGTAGTTTGCAAGGAATTTCGCACGAAAATGCCTGTCTGTTTTTCTTCTCTTGTTTTGACGAGGAATTATATTTGGCATGATAGTACACTACAAAAGTAGAACTTACATACGTAGGCAGCAATAAATTGGCAAAGCTGTTACTATTTTCCTGTTACGTGAGCAAAATGAAAGGGGAAAAGAGTTTTATAATAAAATTCTATTTACATTTCATCAAGCAGAAAGGGCCTCCAACTAAAAATTTTCTCGCCGACCGGTAAATAATAATAATAATGGTGGCATGATGTTCTCCACGAGACTTTCCTTCAGAGAAAAAAATGAGCACGCCATATTTTATTTGCCGTTTCGTCATACACGTAGTTAATATATTTTCATTTCAAGAAGGTTATAGGTTAAAGTGGAAAGTCTTCGTGAGTTTTTTTTTCTTCAAAAAATATATTCAAGAAGTGCAAAAAACAATTTATTAAAAAGAAATTGTGTAGGTGAAACAAAATATTAACTTGTTTTTATGATAAACTCACGAAAACAGCATTTTCATCATGAACATCTCGAAAAAAAAATCGTCGCATTTTTTTCCACAATTACAACAGCTTATTTAAGAATGAGACGCTTTTTAATGTTTGCAATCAGATGGAAGCAACGTAGAAAAAAGTGAATAATATGAAAAATGTAAAATTGCTCTCATCGTGTTTACATGACACAAAGCCTTTCTCCTTTGGCTTGCGTAACATGATTTTTTTTTGCAAAATGTCTTATGTGGGGAGGTTGAAATGTGCAAAGAGAGAAAGACATGACAGAGGATAGACAATATAATACTCGTTCAAAGATTGCAAGGTGGGATTACCCGTTTACATTTTCTTGTTTCTCCACTCTACTTTCTGCCAAGATGATATGATGATGTTGATGCTTTTCCCGTCTTTCCCGTTGAGTATTTTCTTTCGCTCTTCTTCTTTCACAAACAAAAACAGAAGGAGATCACTATGTGCAGTAATAGCAGTTTAGATGATACGTCGAAAAAACTAAAGTCCAACTTTTGGCAAGCTTAACAAAAGCATGTTTTTCGTTGGTGACTGCATAAAATATTTGTGTGTGCAATCTTCTTCTTTCGTTTTGAACGTACATGTGTGTATTCAAAACTGATAGAGAAGAACATAAGGTAAACCACCAGCAGGCAGTTATGTCTTTACCGAGCGTACCTGTTCTTTTGATCTGACATAAAACCGGTTTCATTTCTTCCCTTTTCTTCGTTTCGTTTCCTTCTCAGCAGAATAGATCCAGTCAACACAGATCCGAGAAAACTTGTCTACTTACACCAATTCTCTCTTGGATTTTAACTACGTCATAGAATCTGATTCTACATGGCGTAAGTTGTACTTTTGGAAAAACATGTTTATCATATGTTTTTACTGTTCTCCACTTGAACCATGCATGTGTATTGTACACACATGTGAAGGATTTGTTATTGTATGGCTGGCAGTAAAGAAGAAACAGGGAAAGAAAGAGAAGATGGAAGGATTCCGTATAGTTTTTTCTACTATATGCACAGCATTCAAACTGCTGGAAACTCGCTCGTTATTTTTTAGTTTAGAGAATCGAAAAGAGGAAGCATTTTTGCCTTGAGCGTACACACACATATTATGTGTCTATCCAAGCAAGAGAAAATTTTGATAGAAAAGGTGGAGACGAGGAGAAGAAGCAATAGAGCTCAGATCATTTCGCAACCAAACAACCAGGAAATGGAATGTATACATTTTCATCATTTCTCAAAAAAATATGATGATCAAGATGACAATACTGTGAACAACCGAGGAGAGAAAACTATCATACGATCCTTGCACAAAAAGCTATATAGCAGTTGTGAAATGATATGTTAGGCATAATATTTTCTACGCTGTGAACATACACATAAAACGTGTATCACGCCTAGCCTAGTACTGAAGCTAGGAAATAGAATAGAATTTTTTCGCTTTTCACTTCACTTCGTTTGCAAGCAACCATGTAATATCTACCTCTGTTGCTGATACTTCCTCCTCTTCCTATTGTTTTCCTTTCTGACACATACTTTTCCAAGGATATCAGTAGGATCAGCGTTGAAATGATATTGACGGTGAATATAATGATTTTTTTCTCCTGGGCTGATATTATTGCACTTTTACGTAAGCTGAGAATATCGCAAGTAGGCAAAATATGCTACGCTTCCTTAAAAAAATCTATTCATAATAATCCATAAGATGAAAACATGTCTTTCTCTGTTTACTTTGCATTTGCAACATGCTGATCATACAATAATGAAAATGAAGAGTCGTCAGGAATAAGGAAGGGTAGGAGAGATAATAATGCTTTCCACTTTTTAATGTATTGAAGTATATACATTCAAGATTACATTCGTCCACTTGAATATGGAGAAAGAAATAATATAGCAGCAGCCCAACAGTTGGGTTTGCAAAAGTATCATTACAATATGAACATGTGGGTGGAAC
>JAQIXX010005610.1:0-13677 GCA_034700605.1 Willowsia nigromaculata | reverse complement strand
ATTACCACCCGTAGTTCTACCCTCTATCTCTCCTTCCTCCTCATTATGGACAGGCTTGTCGTCAGAGACTGCGATACTGCTTTCTTCTCTTGCTAGCCTTGCAAGTGAAGAGAGCGTGCTTATCCCTACCCCAACTATGAGATATCCTCCTCAAGGAGATATTACGACACCACTACCTAGTGATTATGTAACCGCTGATTTACAAACATCACATGTAAAAGACATTGTATCATCTTTCCCCGCGATCCCGTCCCCATCGCCGTATGACCCTGGAGGAGGTGAAGGAAGGGATGATTTGCAAACCACCGTTATAACCGTTTCTCCTGATTTATCTGTATTAGTACCAGTAGATGACTCCTCCTTTCCTATTCTTCCACACACTCAAGTCCATATAACTCCATTACCTTCATTTGCCATTACCTCTGCACCTTATGAATCTTCTGGAGTACTTGTATCTCCAACTCCAGTACTTCCCCCAGAAGGAGGAGTTGAAACTGGAACTATAATAGTCTACGAACCCACTTCCACAATTAGACTAGATGGTTCTGAAGACAGCGTCAGTTTCCAACATCCCCCTGCTCCGGGATCGTCTTTTGTCGGTTCTTTACTAACTCCATTACTTTCCTCAGAGTTATTTGCGACACCTGAGTACTCCGCTACACCAGAAGAGAGTTCAATTACATTTCATCCACAGTCATCTTCGGTAATTCCCCCCGAAGAAGATACTGAAAGTGTCATGTTGATTCCGAGTGACACAACGAAAATTGAACTCGGTGCAAGTCCAACTGCCGAGATAGTTTCTACTGCTGCCATACCATTACCACCTGGAATTCACACTGTAGACTTGACTGCAGATTATCCTCCCGTTGTAGTAACAACTACGATACCAGATGGGATTGTGGAATCAACTGACGATATGCTACTTTCCCCAACCCTGCCCGTTCTAGCACCTACTCCATCATTGCCATATGTATCCAGTCTTGTGGAGTCTGAAATTACACCACATTCCCAGGAAGAATCTGAACAAAGTCTGACACCTTCACTGCCACCATTTGCTTCCGCAACACCAATAATCTCTCTACAACCCACGCCGTCCGAGACTGCAATTATAGATTCAGTAGACATAATGACGAGCTCCCTTGTCCCAGATTTACAATCTCTGCCTTTGCCCCCGCTATCACATACTCCAGTGATAGATGAACATTCCATTACCACATATACAGGCCCTCAGGTTGTAACTCTTACTCCAGTCATCGGCATTACCTCGGATGACGCATTAATACCAGAACCAACGTCAATTTTCATCGTAGCTCCACCACATCCACAGCCTTCGGCGGCTATAACCTTTGGTGAAGGTGATTACGACACTGCCACCACGCCTATTCAAGTTGTTCCAACACCCACACCTGAGTCGCCAGAGTCATCAACACCACCTCCCCATATCACGACTTCTTCACCACCACCATCTTCAACTCCCACAGTTCAACAGCCAAATTTAACAGATCCTTGCCAGAACTACTGCCAGAACAATGCCCGGTGCATTGCTGACTCTATAGAGCCAATTTGTTTGTGTTCTTTTAAATTCACTGGGAATCAATGTGAAATTCCCAGAGACAAATTTCGAGCTGCCTCTTTCACAGGGGACTCCTTTCTCTCCTTTCGTGTTCCCAATGATAGTGTTATAAGCAAAGTGGATATCCGATCCAAACTCGTTACAATAGTTCCAGAAGGGGTATTACTGTACACTGGAGTGGGTCGAATGTACGCTCTCATTTTTACTCAAAACGGACATGTTACGCTTCACTTCTCATGCGGCTCCCAGAGCATGCACTTTGTGGAGACACGAACGCGGGTGGATAACGGGTTCAATTTTACGCTTGACTTCCGAATGGAGATGATTGTTCAGGGGGTAAGCCAACTGAGATGTTCAGCAGAGGTTAGTGTGAATCAGAGTTACATAATGAAAGGAGAACAGGTTGTTGGTCGGGATGGGTCAATTGTGTCAGCAGAACGTCCTATTGAACGTGTATTCCTGGGTGGGATACCACCGTTCCACACGGACGCAGGAATGAATGATGATTTGGTGGGGATTTTACCTGGTTTTCGAGGATGCTTGCATAATTTGATGGTGAATCAAGAACAAAAAGATATTTACGATGACGCTTTGGACGGGAAGGAGGTCGCTGAATGTAGTTCATTTGGATGTGTGGCAAATCCATGTCACGGTTCTGCAAGATGTGTGACCAAGCATGCGTATCCATTTTGGGAGTGCATATGTCCGCATGGGTAATTATTATGATTAAAAAAATCTTTTTCTTACAACCATCCTCTAAACATGCTTCTTCACTCCAACTGTTTTATCAAAACATAATCTTATTTTCAACAGTTACAAAGGTCACCGTTGCCAAATCATAGTTTGTAGCACAAACCCTTGCCAGAACGGAGCCACCTGTACATACTCCCAGGAATCTTTAGATTTACTCCTGACCAACAGCAGCAGTATGTCTACCTCAGGAGACGATGCAGTTTCTGGGGATGACGGAGAACAAATGGAATCTACCACACTTTCCCCTTCCGTCATCAATCAGTTGCAGCCATTATGCCTTTGTCTTTTTGGGTTCAGCGGTTCCATGTGCCAACAGAGAATCAACGTGACAAAGCCTGCCTTTCGACCTTCCTCAGGATATTCCTCATACATTGCTTATGATCCGATTCCAAGATTTATAGACTGGTTCCAACTAAAGTTCCATTTTGTCACCAAAAATATTTCGCAAATATCCCTTCTCCTGTACTCTGGAAATGATAGGGGTCCACAGCCACTCCAAATGCTACTTAGCCACCATAATAGTTATAAACATCGTAACCAACATGACGCCCCTTCATCACTTGCGACACCACAGAGTTCCCAGCTACGACAAGCAGAAAACCAAATGATGTCAAGTGGTTTCGACCAAGCTATGGCTGATGCTCATCCTGAACCTGTTTCCGACTTTTTTGCCATCACCTTTCTCCAAGGTTTTGTTGCACTTACGTGGAACCTTGGCTCAGGCACACAAAGAATTACTACACCAAGCAGAATAGATAATCGTCTCAACATTCACACTTTATTCGCAGGAAGAAATGGAAGACAAGCTTGGCTCAAAGTGGACGGGATGAGAAATGTCACAGGCAAAACGCCTGGACCATTGTACAGACTTAATTCGGATTCTAACGAGTTATACATTGGTGGTTACAAATCCTACAAATTTGAAGGATTATCCCATGACCTGCCATTGCATCAAGGATTTCAAGGGTGCATTTTTGACTTGGGGTTTAGGGTGAAAAATAGATTATACTTGCCTCGACCCATCAGGGGAAGAAACGTGAAGAATTGCTTTGAGGAAGACTGCTGACATTGTAAGCTAACCTTCTCTGTAGATTTATCCGTTTGAAACCTTTATACCTACTTGCATACTACACACCCCAGTCAGTATTTAAACATGAGTAAAAATTTCACTAAGTTGACTCCTTCAGATATTCCATTATAATATCATCAACGTTTCTGACATTTTTAATGATTAAAAATATTCGAGTGATGTACAGCATAAAAAATAATACTTAAAGATTGTAATGTAACTAATTATGTATAATATATGAAGCATAATAAACGATTAAATGATTTTTAATGTCGTGATTAACACTCCGTAATATTACTGAACATTACATATCAATTTATTTTTATTATCATTAAAGATGATGGTAATATAAGTTGGAACTTTAAGGTGAAAAACAATTTACCTAAAAACCTGCCAACAATGACCAACTTTTGTAGATAAAACTGATTGATTTGCAAAATGACTAGGAATAAGTAACATACGGGGCAACGTGAACACAAAATTTTTTCGACTAGCTAATTACATAATTCTTGTAATATCTATCCCAAATGTTTGATTGAAGAATTGAACTACTAACCAGAAAAGAATTGGATGTTACGCAAATGCAATTTTTACGCACTTTCATATCTTGTCAGTATAAAACAAATTCCACAAACATTAATCGTATGTCAGATATATTTTTTTTTAAACGTAACTCAAATCAGATAAACTGTGGGAATCGTAGTAGAAATGGAAAATGAAATGGAAATGAAAAGAAGAAGAATATCAAATATGGTTATGCATTAAGACGAAGAAACACGGTGGTGGGTGTGAAAAAAGTAAGGTAAACACAACGCAAGCACAAAGATTTGACTAACACTCAAGCTTCCGGTTGTGGCCATAATAATCACTTAACAATTTTCACATGCATGCAATCTATTACTAATCTTTATCTCATCAGCAGGTAGCTCATAAACCTTTACGCACAAAAGAAGAAAACGACATGCTTCCATCCCCATCCCAAGCTACTTCATTAGCAAAATAACTCAAATTTTCTCACACACAACAAACTCCAACAACAATAATTTTCCCCTTGCTCTTGAGTGAGTTGAGTGGGGTAGTAGGATCACATAATATTTTGGTGTGATGTGATATACAGACCATATCTGGCAGGATCATCCTTGAAAATATGAATTTTGAAATGTGTACTACTATAGGCATACCAAGTTTACTCACGAATTAACGAAACATAATTACATGATACGCTGATGGATACTTGTAAGTTTTCGAGAAATATGAATATTTTCATGTATTATGTGAGTTACAAAGTGTCTGGCTTAAGTTGTAAATTTGGATGGAGTCCACAATCAATCATCCTAAGCGAACTTTTTAAAGGATGCAGTTACAGGAGAATCGCGCAAAATGATTTATCTTATTAAAGCATTTAACAATAAAAACAACCACAAAGAAACGCAACACGTCCAAACAATGATAATAAAAAAGATTTCAAATCAATTGGCTGGCATGAGGTAGATAAAAGATTTGTCAAGGGGGGATTAATGAACGTCGACGAAGATAATTATTGTTATGCATTTTTATAATTGAAAAAGAAAACCCGATTATTAATCATTGCTATATTCATTCAGATTCTTTTATGGTAATAAATCTTGAAGCGACTATAGCTGCAATAACACTAACAAGCGTGAAGCAAGCAGCAAAAATGTAAAATGTTTCCTCGTCAAAAATATCAGTGAAAGCTGGGAACTGGTCATAGATATTGTTGACAGCTTGTAAGGCCGCATTCGTTCGTTTGTTGGTCATTGTGGTAGTGTAGTAGCGATATATAACAAGTTTTACAAAGAGTATGTATTGATTAACGAGCTGAAGCTTATTTACACAGCAAGTTTTACAACCACCAGAAGAACTAAAATGAAATAATTTTTTATTTGATAAATAATAAAAAATAAAAATTGACTGACCTATGAAATGAATGAGAAATGTAAGTAATTTGGTCTCCTACACGCGCACACACTCGACGCTCACTCCGCAGACACAATTAATAGAAGACACAAAAAGGATGTAATAGCCAAACGTAACCAAACGAACGTAAAAGTTAGAAATGGATAAATATAAAAAAGGACGACAAGGCCGGAGGAAGACGTTGATGATAAGGTTGACGATTTATTAACAGGGTGAGTGATGTGGTAGCTACTGCTGTAAAAACGATAACTTGTTTACGATGATGATGAACAACTTGACTACTAGAAAAATTCTTGTTGACTGTATAGTTGCTGTGCTGGTTAGCGTTTGAGTATGACTACTTCTTCTTCTTTTGACTTTTTGTTTGAGGGATCGAAGCGGAAAGATCCTGTGGAGGCGGAACCAATGGCAGAACGACCTTGTTCAGTTGTTGAACGATTTCTAGTAACGTTAAATTACCAGCTTTAAACACGAGCGTTTTTCCGTTGTCTGCAAAACAAACAATACAACACACACTTGTTAACTCGATTGTCTTCAAATCAAAAGTCAACTTTTCAACAAACCAAACTGTTTATGTCACAAAATCTTTTTCAACTTAAATTTTCTCCACCTTACCCAGTTTACACTCGATCTCCGGCTCACCCTTGTCACAAACCACGTTTGTTTTGAAAGTTGTCTTGTAGTTGGTCTCGCGAATCTTTGGAGTAGACAGCAAGTGCATCAAATCTCGAACAGTATTTGCGTTCTCGTGAAATGGGTCGAATTTGTAAGTGACTCGTTGAACTGGTGTAAGATTAACTTCTTTCAGAGCATTACCGAGTGCATGGTATACCCCCGTTGGCTTTCTCACAAGCCCTGATTTTCGAAACACCGACATGAATGATAAGGATTAACTTCACTGCACAAGTCGGACAACCATATACAAAGAAATTATATATAGATTTGTATTCCTCTCCACGAAAAAAAAATTGCTTATCAGGTGGATATACACCCACCTAAATAACTCTCTCTATCTGGCTTTAATATGTATATTATTATAACGTAATGTTTGAATATTACGACTACTTTTTATGATTATTGCTATTATTATTCCTATTACGATTATTCTAATTGTTCAGCAGCCAGTGCAGGTCTCAGCAGAGTCATGAGCCAGCAAAACTATTTTTAAAGAGACTTCTCTGAGAAAAGATTTTATTATTATTATATGGGTGCCGTGGCTGTTGGGTGCTTTTTTCCTCTGAATAATTCAGTCAAGCCAAGATGAATGATGAATATTGATAATGAAAATAGTGTAGTAGTACAGACACAGTCTAACAGTTTTTGCTAATTGTTCAGACGAAAATTACATGCAGAAAAAAACAGCATGTATTTTTGGCTTCTTGAGCACTCACAATAACAGGCAGGGTGGGTGCTCTCAGCGTTCACTCACATTCAGGTAGGTAATGTGCAATGAAGCTGTACACAAAACTAACAAATTAAAATAGTTAACGCACAACAAAAAGGGGCACTGCACTCTTTCTCTCTAAATCTTTCTTTTTTTCTATCAAATGCTGTCGGATTGTTTGTTGATGAGCTTTTCTTCTTTCAAATGAGTCAGGGAGTTGGTCCACCAAGGAAAAAGGAACACAAAAAACTGCAAACACGAATTAAAATGAAAAAAATAATAATTAGGAAGAAAAAACACAAGTAGAATTCTGTTTTTGTGCATAGATGCAAGTACACAGTATTTTCATACAAACTACAAACTGAAGGTGTTCAATTTTTCAGCCTATTATTACTATCAACAATATTACTAGTATTATTCAACAATCCACCACCCAAATAACTATATTCCCTAGAAAATTGATGGTACTCATGATGATGATGATGATGAGATGAGCACTTATTTGAGCACTCATCCGTTCGTGCGCTAAAGAGTAATAATCATAAGTATTTAAAATGACTACATGAAATGAAGATGAAAGAGCAAACAACAACAATAATAACAGCAACAATGAATGAATGAATGCATGCATAAATAAGTATAAAGCATTAACAATGAAAGCTGAGATTTCATACTCTGGTAGTAAATGTTACTCTCTTAAACATTTTACCTACACAAGTGAGAGGTATGCATCCTGCACGTAGCCTACCGCTGCATTATTCGTATGCTTTCAAGATCATTTTTACTTTACTACCATTACAGTTACGTCTACAACAACGTAATATTATGGTGATGGTGACCGACAAATAAAATGACGAGAAGAAAACTACCTAAATACATTTTAATGCAAAGTTTTATCTCAGTCCATTACACAGTGCACACATGATACTCACTACTGCCCTTTTATATTTTTACTGTTTATCCCTTTTTCGCAGTTTACAGACTTTATTGCCTTTACTGCTAAAACAACCAGCGCAAACCAAACTTCCATAAATAAAATGATCGTGGCGATCTTCAACTTGTGTAACAATGTCGATGATGATGTTGGTCGCATTGAGCAGTCATTACGCATGTATCATATCATTTCCATTTATCTCTACTCATCCACCCACATCATCCGTATATTATGCCATCATCATGATCAGGGGGACAGAAAGACAAGGCGATAGCAAGAGTACTACACAACGCCTTCAGTTCAGGTAACTGATTGACAGGAAGAGGACAGTGGTGCTGAGACCATCATTATACCGGCGAATTGGTAAAGAATCCTAAGAACTCTGCACAGTTTTTCGTTGTTTTTGCTTCTGTCTACTTTTATATGTTTCCTTCCTCATTATTTTCAGAGTGTACATGACTCGTCCATTATAATAATTAGTATAGCAATCATCATGATTACAACTTTGTACTTACTCATCATTTTACCTGAGTCTATATTTTCATAGCCTATTGCTATGTATGCATATCAAAGAAGGTGGTCTTGCCTTGCCAAAAGGGTTTCTCCTCACAACTCATTATCAAGACTCAGAGAGCCAGCCTTCTCTCTACATTCATGATCTTCCTCTGGGAAGGAAAAGGAAATGAGAGCACAATTCCAAAAATAATATGCAACTTTGTTATAGAATTCGTGTAGTTTTTTTGACCAAAGAATACATAATGTGTAATATGACTTTAGCTGAAAGTCAAACACGTATGAGCTTCATTAAATTCAATGACATTGATCTCAGTTGTTAGTGAGATGATGGATAAATACACACTCCTATTCCCTGTCTCGCGGACTTTACGACTTTTACAACCTTGGTCCCTTCACATGAAGCATTTAACTGACATGATCATAATAATGGCATCGCAAATGGATACTGTTAGCATGAGAATTCATGACTGAAATGGGTTAAACCATGTAACTATCAAGAGTACTAATTTTTCTGTAAACTGCGCGATAACGTAAGATACATACCTACTCAAATGCACATGCACTTAGCATTCGACAATGTTGGATTTGCATTTTCAAATGCATTTTATGACAGTCCTATCTTTGACGAACAAGTTATTATGCAATATTACGTGGATTTTTAAAATGGGACGGTATTCAATTTGTTAGCTAGTAATTAGTAGTACGTTGTGAGTAACTTTAGACATTTCCCACCACTACTAACTTAAACAAAGGACACTTCAATTAAGTTTCCAAACAAAACAATGAAGGACATCGTGGGTGAAAATCAAATACATATTAAATTAAAATTAAGTATAGTTAAGAAAATTAAAAGAATTATCTCCTAAAATTTTGCCAAAACGCCAAAATTATCATTCAACAAAAGAGATTATATGAGTTCATATCATTAGAGCCCTCCTACGACTTTTTACCATGTTTCATTATTGTTACTTAAAAGATTCGAGTAAATAGCGGATTGACCAAATAGAGGAATGCGTAATATTTCAACCCTAAAATCATTTATCAGACTTGGGTTTCAAACCTATGAGCTTAGCTGTTTGCTTGTAGTGGAGGGTGTTTGTTCACTAAAAATCCATTTAAAAAGTTACAAGATTATGCAGTTACAATGACTATGTAGTTGGCAAAGGGCAACTAACGAATTGTATTGGATTTTTTGTTTACCATTTGGTTTTGATTTTAAAAATGAGATAAAAATACATACATTTAATACGAATTAACAGAGAGTCAAGTGTTGAATGAATCGACAGATCGTAGATCGAGCAAAGCGCAAATTGAGAACACGCCCAAAGTTAATATAAAACCTATAAAGCTAACAAGCACAACAGATTACATTACCTAGTTAAATCAATGGATCAACGAAAAATGAATGTACAAGACTTCACAATTACAAGCTGTAATTTACAACCAAAGATAGCCATCGTCTGTAGCTTATAGGCGTACGCATGCATCAAACGCCGAAACATCGAGCGTAAATGCATAAAATTAAGAGAATTAACAATTGATATGCCTAAACCTGCGTTCTACATTCTGATTTTTGTTTGTAATCGTTTTTGTTTTGATCAATCTGCCAGTTGAAGCTTGCAATAAAAGCTATTAACAACTGAAATGCAACAATACGTATACTTAAAGCAATGGAATCGGGCGAAAACGCTAAAGCGCTTACTGCATTAAAGACAACCAACTGAATTAGTTTTTGAAAATGTATGTTTACTTCAGCAAGGGTAACAAAGGTGAAGGTCAACTCTTTGACTAAAAGAATTTCAAAATATAAATGTACCAACGATTAGGTGTTTAAAATGCCATGATAAATATCCCTAATAAAAATGTACCGTCTTGATTATATAATATATATGCAAGCTTAAACCAATGACACTGAACGGGGAAATGCAAAAGTCAAATGCATAACATGAACAAGTAATATATAATTGCAAACTGATCATAAAATAAAATTTAACTGGTATTCTAATGTAATTTTCAATCGAGAGAGCAACTGAACTGAAACTGAACAAATTTAGGCTCATTTCATATTTTGAAGAATTTATAATGTAATATGCAATTATTAGAACTATAACATTTAGTAATTCATTTTCTATTTTAAGAGACTTCACATAAAGCCCGTCCATAAACAGTTTCCTTTTTTAGCCCAACAAATCAAGAGTAATCCGGCATACACTTTAAATATTTTTAAAATCAACGAAGAAAGAACTTACAATGAAAAAAAGCATGCTTGTTAATGAAACACATTCTAACTTAGAAAGCGTTGAAAAATACTGCATTTCTATTTGAGTTGGAGTTGTGCTTGATTTTCCTTTATATACCTACCTATGATTTCAATGAATTGCCATTTTTTCTCGTAAAAATCATATATTGAATCATGAAACTGAAAATCTCTACGTTTTAGTAATTAGCTTATTTTTAAAACCAACAGCCTTTACAGCCCTATGACATATGCCTGTATTAAACTATCGCTGTTACGCTTTCGTACAGATTATGTGTATTTGCAAACTTAAATAGTTTTAAAATATGACGGCTAGAGAAATATTAAAGACAACTAAAGTTGCATTTTGCATGACTGGAACCTACCTCAATCTGACGCAACAGTGCAAAAACGATGACGGAACTCGTTCACGCACTGTCAATATACAAAATCCCAACCGTTGAACTTCAAGCGTGGCTCACTCCCCACTCTAACGGTCAGAGTGTCTCCACCTCCAGTCTCCAGACAAGTCAAATTGTGTCACTGCTCACCAACCGGTCACTTAAAATAAGAAAAAATCCCACTAAATTGAAGGTTTTGAGTTTATCAATCACTTTTAGCTTACACGAGTAGGGTATGGTATCTTAATAAAAATGTAGTTCTTTGTAGGACAAATTCATTAAAATTTGTAAAAAAACACGAAGTAGCAAGTTGTTAAACACAGAAAATCCAACTTCTACTAAAGGGAACATTTAAAAATACACTTACGCCTTTGCACTACCGAATGCAGCTTTCAGCGTTTTAATGATGACGCAAGGGTGACCAACAGTCACCGCACCGCCAACAAAATCTCAACAAAAACTACACAAAGATGTATACATTGTTTAATCAGAGAACTAATGATATTAACTAATAGTAATGGGAATGTAATAACTCTCGTATTTTTACTTTGGATCGCGAGCATGAAAGCTGAATCAAGTTGGAATTAAGGATTCATATGTTGACTACACCTTTAATTAAGCAAATTGCTCAAAATTGTTAAGTAGACACCGGCTATAGGCAATGACTTATGAGAACTACACACAGTTACTTGCCTAATGAATCTAAGCTTAATTAAATGTATACAAACACACAATGCAGTCTTACAACTGATCAGCAAATGTTCTTACAAAATGGAATTTTTTGCAGTTATTCAATGTAAATTTTACACCCGTTTATGGAACACACGAATCGCGTATGATAATGTATGATCTACAGCTCATTGACTTTTCGTAGTTTAATTATTGCAGCACACGTACAACGAAGTAAACAGGACACAGCACAATTAATGTTGCAAAATACAGGTTACAGCATCACATTAAAATTATCTTAATAAGCTTAAAAACTTACCTTGATTAAATCAATGATCTGTGGGATTTCAAGTCAAGTAAGTTTGGCCAAAAACACTTAAAATGATATTGTGTTCGATCTAAATGGATCAAGTCGAAGCAAGAAAGTTGAGATTTGTACAAATGGATAATATTATATGGATGTCTTCAGTTTCCTGCACAGCTTAATGGATTAATGATCTCTAAACAAAATGTGACAAAAAATGGGCATATCCGGTTGCTTGCCTGTAGTAGTAATGTGCAAAATGCGCAAGATATAAATGTTCTTATGAGTTTAGATGTGAGAGACAAAAGTGTTTGCAAATACAAAGAATCAAATCATTGGGATAAAAACATTGCTGAGTTCACAAGACTCTGAGATCTTATTTTCAAAACTCAAATATAAAGCCAGCATGATTTTTTGTAGACTGTGTAACATGAGGAAACAGCTGTCCTTCCTCATGCTTGTGGCGAACGAATGCAAGGAGAAGGGAGAATGGGAGAAAGTCATTGGGACATCATGCACAATACTTTTGCATGCTTTCCATCTATGCATGAAAGCAGTATAGATCAAGATCACATAATTACACTATCACACCTGCAATCCTGCAAACACATATAGACCCCATTGCTGCATCTTTTAAAACTTGATCTTTGTTGTATTTTGTGTTGAGGAAATGCAAATAAATGAACAAGCTCTTAATTTTCAGCATGCTTAATTCTTGATATTTTACTTTAGCATTGTATGGAGTGTACACAATATAATGCAGTAATTAAATGCTTTAAGATTAAGCCCAATTGCAATTCTTTGTCAAGATAAGGGTCCCTTTCCTTCAATGAATATGCATATCATATATTATGTGTATGTAACGTGTTGTATGTATGTATCATTGCAATAAGGAAATACGAAGGATCTTATTAAATTAAATTGTAATCTTCGAATGAATGCATCAAGAATAGATCTAATTATTTCCTTCCCAAAAGGAATTGAGATATACAAGAATTACATTATGCCAAAATCCACAACCAAATTATTTTAATTAGGTAGATAGATATAATATAGTCTTAGTAGAACCTAACCATATTTTCTGACGACACGGATTTTTGGGGAACGATATGACACTAACAATGCACTGTGCATGATTATAAATCTGAAAGACGGTATTTATGACGATACAAATTAAGATGTCACTCCACACCTCCAACAAATAAAAATTACTGTAAGAGTGCAAGTCGTTAAAAAGCAGAAAATGGAAAGTCCATCAAGCATCTAGGTGTACTTCAGCTTCTTTGTAGTGGCTCATTCATTCAGTATTATGATCATTTTTTAGTCTCTCAGTATTTATCCAACAATTCTGCCTGTCTGTCATCCACCAACAAAATCTAGCACCGATTTTTTAAATTGCGTACAAAGCGCTGCCTAGAGGCCAACGTTTTAACTAATTGTAAGAAGTTTC
Source organism: Willowsia nigromaculata (assembly GCA_034700605.1). Taxonomy (NCBI): domain Eukaryota; kingdom Metazoa; phylum Arthropoda; class Collembola; order Entomobryomorpha; family Entomobryidae; genus Willowsia; species Willowsia nigromaculata. Next base: position 450 of record JAQIXX010005610.1, on the reverse strand, counting down.
GAAAAAACCTACACCTTCTTTGAAGACTGATAAAGTGATAAATGGACCAAAGTTTTTGTTAATATGAAACTTCAGATCAACAAGTTTTCTTTCTCATTGTTGGGTAGGTATTAGGTATTTGGGCTCCGTAGTGGTTGCCCAAAATCTCTACGGATGGCCCTGCATCAACCGTTTTATATACAACTCAAGTGATTCTTGGTTCATCAGTCAAACAGAGAGGTTGTCTACTCGTCACACTAGAAACATTCCCAGTCAAGCAGATAATTTTTGCAATAAAAATTCCTGAGGAGTAATTAAATTGCATTTATAAAGCACACTCATATCGAGTATAAAGTATAGTCACATATATAGTGCATTATAATGGCTTACACTGAGTCATTGTCACAAAGTGGAAATAATGCTGACACGGAAAGTTTAGCATTTTTATCACATCCGCCTTTAATAAAATTT